>JAJPCS010000018.1:4547958-4606513 GCA_021164005.1 Willisornis vidua nigrigula
ATCTATCTATCTATCTATCTATCTATCTATCTATCTATCTATCTATCATCCTACTTAGTAGGATTATTAGTGTAATTAGCATTGCTGGTGCACTGCTTTTGCTCTCACTAAGTATTGGTGTCTGAACAGAAGTCTAGGAATTTGTTTCTCATGTAATATGTGCTGACACCAGCTAAATTTACACAAAGTTCCCATGCCTCACTACAGGGGAAATTTCTCAGAGCATCATTTGGATTATTACTTAATAATGCTGGAAATTGACATTCTGCTCCTACTCTATTAGAGAAAAAGCAAATAAGATCAGATTGTAAAAGCACAAAAAAAAAAATCATTCCCACATATTGCCACTTGTTTCATTAAACTGGCACTGAAGTTAATTTAGTCACACTTTCTCACTGAGGACTTCTGCAGTAAGGATTGCAAGCCACAGTATTTGCCTTAATTGTCTGGGAAACAATATCATTTTAATAAAAAGTTGCAATGTAAGAGTATGTCCAGACATTGGTTGCTTTGTCTTATATTACAAGTAACAATGTGCATTAAAAAACGCACTTTTAATCTTACAAGTTAAAGATGAATCTTCATCTTTGAAAACAGCTTAGTAAGTGACAAAGTATTTATTTCTTATATACAGCCCTGAACCACAGACATATCCTATTAATATTTCCCTTCAGTTGTGCCGGTCAGTATTTATGAACTGTCTGGTTATTATTTCAATGATTGCTGAAAAGACACAAAATTATATAAATGTTATACTTTTGTATCCATTCTCAAAAGTGTAGTGGTTTTAGCTAGGCCTCAAATTGTCAGGCTCAGAGAATCTATGTGGATTGGGAGACAGCTCTCACCTGACTGGGTAACCAAGGAAGTATTTCATACCAGATGATGCAAACCCGAGATATGGGGCAGCAGTGGGAGGTGTTAGGTCAGTTCCATTATGGCTGGAGTACAGAGAAGACTGCTATAGTTGTTCTGCTCTGTTGGGCCCTACTCCTGCTGCTGCTACATCATATTGTGTTTAGTTTCAGGGAAGTAGAAACATTTTGTTGTTACTCTTTATGTTTCTTGCCAGGTGTCTTCTAGAGCGCTTATGAATTTAGAGTAATGGGCTTTGTATTAACTGGGGAGTGGGAAGTTATTTCTTGTTATACATAACTTGTGTAAGTGTGTGTTATATTGTAGTTTTCTCTTAATTTTCTCTTTTCTGTATAAATACATGTAGTTAGTTTCAGCATAAATTTGCTTTAAAGGTTTTTTTTCCATCTCCCTCTTCTTTTTCCCTTAGCTGGTTGGAGGGAGGAGGAACCTTTTCTCTCTGTCTTGGACAGCTGGCGTTTTGCCAGCTCAATTCAAGACAAAAAGAAAAAAATAATCTAAGAAATACTGTGAGGAATTTGAAAATAGTTCAAACAAAGTGATCTTAAGCAAAAGAAAACAAAAAGCATAATTTCAGTCAAAACTACAGCCAAACCAAAAAAACCCTAAATCAGACCATGGTGTTGCAATACGTGTAATGTGAATGAGTCACGTAGAAGCTTCTTGAAGTTCTTTGATATTTTTTCATTCCTGTTCATTTCTACATTTTTCAATATACTTCAGCTGTTTGGAGAAGTAGCACATCAACACATTCACTAGTTCCAGTGAGAATTTTTATATCATAATCATGAAATTAAATTTTGTCTAACACACTTTGACTGAAAAAGGATAAATTTAAAGAGGAGTTAATATTTACCAAAATCATTGGTAGATTTCAATATGTGATACCAAGTAGGTCTTAATAGTTTCAATAGGACTCAGTCATAATAATTTTTATACCGCCACCTTGATCATTTCACTCAGATAACTGAGTAGTTAATTATGAAAGAGTTAGAATCTGATGACCTTTCTTGCAAAGTCATTTATTGTAATAATTCATTTTTTAGTGAAGTAATAGTTTGATACTTTGATTTGCATCAAAGATTAGTGGATGAACTCGTCTTATTTTTTTATTCCAAGCCTTGGAGGCAGGATCCAAACCTGATTTCTACCTGAATATATGTATTAAAAAGAGCTACCCCATGCTATATTTTAATCAGCATTCTTCTGAGCCACTTTCTTATTGGCTCCTCTGGCATAAGAAAAAACAAAAAAGCCTGATAATTAAAATGCTAATTTACACTTTCCCTTAATATGCTATTTGTGTTTAAAATTACAAAAACTTATTTTCTAGCCTCAATTTTTATATTCACTGCATTTTTGTTATTAGTACAAAATAAATAAGAGAATTTCAATTGTCTGTTTGTAAACATAAGTCCATTTTTCTTGTTTGTGTTCTTTTCTCCTAAATCCTACCAAACACATGTATATGCTTGTTGTCAGTTGCATTTATCACTGTACAAGCTGTCTCTTGCCACTTTTTCAGCATGTTGTTAGACATGATTTATTGTGTGCTGTCATCCCACAGTTTCTTCACACAGAAGATAATCTGACTACTGTTTCTGAATGAAGAAGTCATCCAAATAGTGGTCAGAAGAACATTGTACTTATCTGATCATCTGTAACTTGATGTTTATTTAGTCTCACAGTTTTCTGTTGTTGGGAATTTTGGATGGGAACAAAAAAAAGGGAACATGTTACTGTATTCCATTCTCATAGGAACAATAAACCAAAATTTACACAAATACGATCATATTCTACAAACTTTTAAACTAAAGAATACAATGTTTCCTGTGGTTTTAAATGTCTTTTATTACATTGTAAGTTCATATCCTTGGGCTATCAGTGTTGAGTTACTGATTAATTATCTCCTCATAAAACTGTTTACAAGAGATAAATATGGACAGTGCGTAAATCACAAGATATATTCATCATCACTTCTTAAATCTGGACAAGGCACAATTAACCATCGTAATCTAGTTGCCCGTTAACACATCTGCCATGAAAAACTGTTCCTTTCACAAGTGCATATTTATACCCCTCTAAAAAATTGGTCTAACTCAATTAAATAGACAATGACATAGGACCAATGACTTAGAATAAAAAGGGAAATTGTGGTAAATACATTAAAAAACCCATTTACTGAAAAAACCTTCACTTGCCACTTCAAAAATTTAAAACCTGTGGTAAAAGATACCATAAAAGATCCATTTTCTTTTCTGTGTTTTTCAATATTCAGTATTCAGCAAAGACAATCCACTCCAAATAGTTCCAAATATGCTTATTACTTTGTAGGGTAAAATAGCTTTGTTCCATGGTACACATTACCTTAGGAAAGAGAACTCACAGCATTAACATTTGTAAATTAACATTGTCCTTTCCCACTGTATATTGCAAACTGTGTGTGTCAGATCCTACTGCTATTGTCAGAAACATATGGGTCTTAAGGTGAAAGCTGTAATAAGCAATACAAATATCACTTTGATGCTTCCAAGTGCTTGTGACTATTTTGCAGAGAAGTTTCTTGTCTTCTTAAGTCTACTAATGGTGTTTTACCAACTTAATTCAACATTCATGGGTACTATTTTCTCCCTTTCATTTTCATGTATGCTCACAAGGTGTTTTTAAATCTGAACACTACCATTTCCATATGAGTGTGGCTAGGTACATGTTACTCTACTAGTCTTCTCATAGCAAGAAAAAAAAAAGGCAGTGATATGACACATACTGTCACTTACTCTTCCTGACTTACTACATTCCTTCATATCATAAAGCCTG
Organism: Willisornis vidua nigrigula; assembly: GCA_021164005.1. Classification (NCBI taxonomy): domain Eukaryota; kingdom Metazoa; phylum Chordata; class Aves; order Passeriformes; family Thamnophilidae; genus Willisornis; species Willisornis vidua. The sequence continues at coordinate 4,551,652 of JAJPCS010000018.1, forward strand.
TTTAAACAACAGAGGTCTCTTCAGATCTGACAGCTGCTCATGTACCAAAGAAAATAAAAGCTACATCTGAGATAAAGATTCATCTAAACATTGTAATTTTCCTTGTGCAGCTGGTGTTGCTGTCCATGGATAATGTATCTTGAAGTTTTCCACTGACAATAACGTATCTTTGTCTGTTTATAGCCCTAATTATCATAAATCATTCAGAGTAAAACATCTCTGCATGCACACTGAGACTGTAATAAATAATTTGGCTAGGCTGTGGTAAAAATAATAAGGACAATGAAATGACGGAAAAAAGTATTACTTAGGAGGTTCTAGATTTCGGCAAAGGATGTCCTTTACTTAAGGAGAGCAGTATTTTTTTTTTTTAAATAAAAAGTCACCAATATCTTGCCTAACTTTTAGCCACTGAAAAATTCTGCTTAGTCCATCTTTGGCAGGGATGTAATAGTGTTTGATTGGTACATTTGTCAGAGCTATTATTCCCAGCTGAAGGCAGTTAAATGCCTCCCTGACACCCAATCTTGTCAGATCTTGGAAGCTAAGCAGGGTCAGCCCCGGTTAGTAAATGGATGGGAGACCTCCTGGGAATCCCGGGGCTGTATGTTCTAGTCCTGAGGACTTCACTGTCACTGTCCAAGCTCGCTCAGTCATGGCAGATGAACCTCAGGAGTTAAACGGTGGGGCCAGTTCTGCACACGCTGTGCCTCACCTAAAATCCACTGTGCAGGCTGGAAGGGCACACCCACGTGGGGAGAGCCCTGCCCAAATCTTTGTTCATGAAGCCCAGCCATACATACATACTCCTCATCTGGGACTGTGAGTTATAAGAGGCTGCCTCTCACCTCTCAGGGTACCACTGGTGCACAAAAGGAATCTAGGTCCACAGACTTCTGAAATATTTACAGGCTGAGCACAGCAGAATGTAAATTTCCACACTTTTTTTTCCTATATATAGTCTCCAAGTACAAGGCTTGACAAAACCAGGATTCACATGAAACAAATATAAACCCAAGATGAAGTGGCATATGCTTAAATTAGCCATTAAAAGGATATTAAAAGAAGTTTATAGTAAAGTGAGCCCATCTCTTGGATCTCAACATCATCCTTGTGATATTCCCACTCTAAGCTGGGAAGCATAATTTGTAACTCTAACCCTGAGTTGTGAATCTCAGTAGCCCTTCATCATAAAATAAAAGCAGTGGTCATGACTCCTTCTACTTCATAGATCAAGGTTCAGTGAACAGAGTGTTTATTCTATTGCTACAAAATCTGGGTGATTCTGTCTAAAAGGAGCTGAACACACAGTTGTCATACCTTATAAAGGAGGACATTAAGTCCTTTATGTCAAAATAGTTTCAGTATAAAAAAATGAAATATTTTGAGGCAGTGGAAGAAAAGGGATCCATTTTATAAATTATCCATTAGATTCAACAGCTTAGTGGTGTTATAAGCTCCTAAGAACACTTGGTTATTTCATTATTGACTACTATAATATATTCTTGTGTTCTGATTTATCACCTCTCTTTGAGAAATTCTAAACACCCTGAAGTCAGTGAGTTTTTCACTATTGACTTCAAAGGGATCAAGGTTCTGTGGAAGGTGCTGACCTAGAGAAGATGGTCCCAACCAAAGAGCAAACTTGGTTGTTTGCTATGTTTCTGGCAACAGTTGTATTCCCTTTATACAGTTGAAAATTACAATTGATGTCGTGGACCTTTTTTTTCAAGACAGCTTCATCCTTATCATCACAAGGAAAAACAAGTCAGTGAAAACTACTTTTCAAAGGGTCGAATTAGTGGAACTACTATGAAATCCCTGTTAAAGTAGTCATAAATTAGTCTTGCCCTTTAGCCAAGGTGTCTTCTTCCAAGGATCTCTGGTCTGTGCTGAAAACAAAACCTAAATTTTCATCCTTTTCTATTTGTTTTTGGATATTTTTGAATACTGTATAACTTTTTTGCATATAAAGCAACATGACTTAATATATTTAATAAGTTCTGTCAGATCTGATACTGTTGTTATTATAAGAGCTTCCAGAGATTTTTTTAAAGTTTCGTGAAGCTAATTTAAAAGACTGCCTGTAACTAGCTAATTAGCTCAATCCATGTAATCCTAGGACAGGAAAAGAATCTGAAGCATGTTTTCATGAGCGTCAAGTACAGTATCACTCAATGGCTTTGACAAAATTAAAGAAAAATTATACATGACCAAAGTGACTTGAGTAACAAGTGTGTGGCAAATGCAAAAGAAATGTGCTTTTGGGAATAGAGGGAAAAGGAAGCCTGCAGACAGATGATTGATTAAAGGCTGTTGCTCAGCAGCACACACAGCTTTTTGCAGTGACAAGAAGTTTTCTGATGTGTCTACTATATTTTGCAAATTTTTACAGAAAGAAGAAAGAAAACTGAAGCTGCATTTTCCCAGATATAATAGTAAGTTTCTACAGACTCAAAAATTTGAAAGATTATTAAACTTCCACCGAACTCTGTTGTATAACTTGTGCACACTTGATGCTTTACTTTCTCATTGGAGAAACTTGACTAGGTCTTGCTCCAGCTTGACTATTCATCTTTGTCTTCATATTGGTAAGGTTATATTGTGCTCCTGGTGAATATCTGACCTATGGTGTGTGTCTCCACAAGTGATCTTGCTTCAGTAAGCAGCTGTCAGTCTCATATTTTGAATCTCTGCTTTTCCTTTCCTTCTTTTTTTTCCTCCATATCCATTCCTGTTTTCTGGCAGCACATTTCAATACTGAGTCAATAGTGCTGCTGATCTGATAATCTTTGCTTTAAAGCAATGTATTTCTGTGGTTGATTCTTGTAAAACTGAGAATTGTCTTACACTGCAAAACTACAGTTCACTTCAATGAGTGCATTGGCAGGACACAGATTTTCTTAAGAAGAGAATAAGTGCAGTGCTGTAGGACATTTCTCCTCCTATCTTTGCAAATTTAGTAAGTGCAGCTGTGAAAAATAGTACTATCTCTTACACAAGATACCAATGAGACTGTGAAGAAAACAGAAATGGTTTCTGAGACCTATTCCAGGGTTTTCCCCAAATATCCATGGATAATATATTTCACTGTGTGAGGGCTAATATGCAACCATGAACTAAGGCAGAGCATGAAACTTTCCATGTGGTGAGATCCAAATACAGCTGTATAAAGAATGAGGTGCAAAGTGAGATTCTGTGCAAAGCCATATTTGCTTTCTCTGAGAAAATATTTTGCAGGGGGAAAAAAATTGCAGGGGAAAAGTATTTTGTTTACAGGATGAAAAACCAAATAGAATGGACATGTCCATACCAAGGTGAACCTAAACACTAACACTAAAATTCTCTTAAGCTTGCTGCCAAGGTCAAAGAAAGATGACTTTTTTTCTCTTTTTTGTTAAAAATGGAGCATCAAAGACTTGAAACAAAGAACTGGAAGAAAGTAAAAAACATTTCTGTTCTTAAAAGAGGGTCTTAAATTTTAGTAAGAAATTGTGAACAGAAAGCTATACAGGGTTTGCCTGCTACACGATGCCTCCCACAGAAAAAATCTGACAGCTGGCCTCAAGCGCAGGTACTTTTGTAACAAAGCATTGGTTTAGACCAGGTCTTTCATAATGCCAGTCCAATGACTGCAGGGAGGTGGTAAGATGGTATGAACATCAGGGAAATACCCATTCATAAGTCTGTGGAAACAAATTATGGTCTATGGCAAGCATAGTTAGCTTTCCGAATGGCACCAGTGGAAACAGGTGTTAGCTGCTGGCATTTGGCTTGAAGAAAACAAGAAATTAGTATTACTTTGACCAGCAACAAGGTTACTGGGGCACTGAATGTATACAAAAGAAAAAAGTCAGAAACACCTGCCTGATAGAGGAAACTGGAGTTTACCATTTGTTCTTGTTTAAACTGTCAGAAGAAATGAACCCAACACAAAAGAAATTACAAGTCAGAGTTACAATTTAATACAAAATATTACAATAAATGCAATGATACAAAGAGAAATTGAGTTTAACCCACAAAGGCCAGAAGTGTAACCCAGCACCCTGGGGCACAAACAGAATGGTGATCTTTAGTCCCCTGTGCAAAGTAAAAGGAAGGGGAAAACCTGTTGGTGCAGATGATGGTTGCAATCTGGTTGAGAGTAGTGGTCACAGTCCTGTCAAGGTTGTGGTCTGCCTCTGGATCAGATGAAATGGTCTCCACATCCCAAGATTATATACACTCAGGTTCAGATGGGAATGCCCAGTATGTCCCACAGGGCAGGGAGTTCCACAATGGGTGATCTAATTCTATGAATCATAGGGTATTTTTGGAATCCTTGATGGCTCATTAGCAGACACGCCCCCTCGGGCTGGGTGGGAAGGTGCTAACGACTCCCTGGAGGGGAGTTATGACAGCTTCTGTCTCACAGGCTTCTTTAACACCCACCTTGCAGTCTGAAGGGTCAAGTGTGCCCTGGATGGCTTCTGCAAATGGTCCACTGTCAACAGTTTGTTAGAAATGATGTAGAGGGTGAAGAATACACAGCTTTGGTCACACACAGTGATAAACTCTGTGGGGATGACAGTATGTGTGTGGATCTCTTAAGGCCTGAGGTGATTGATGAATGCATCTTTAAGGACCAGAGAGACACCTGTAGAATGTGAGATGCCTCGTAACCAGTAGAATCTTTCCATGTATGTTAGGTGAACTGCTGACCAATAGTGTACTGGCATGTTATATGTAGGAGTAGATAAAAGTGAAGCTGTTACTGAAAATAAAGCCCTTTGTCTTTGGTGACCCTCCTGATCACACTGCAGCCCGGGTTGTCTCTGCCTCCTTGACCGCCGCTAAGATAATCTACATTACCCCAATAAATGGTGACCCCAACAAAACTGGTCCCTGCTGCCAAACTAGGACACCATTTCACATAAGCATTTCTGTATGTATCTTTTACACGAAGGATGTTGTCTTCCATGAAGATTATTTCAGCGTCCTCTGAGCACAATGCCATGCCTTTTAGAGGAGTGGGTCATACCTTCTGAAAATTTTAACCTGAAGTCTATTTTTTTCAATTCACTTAAAATCTCCTCCTATGAATAATAAGTGTTAACCAGTATGAAAGCTAGATATGCTCAAGCTTTCTTATATAAGTGAACATGACACTACAGTCAAAGTAGTATGAAATTTGAGTAGACAAGTCTATTGCAAAGTCTCTGTTGCCCACCTCTTGTTCATCTACAACCTACATTCTGGCAGAAAACAGAGTGAAAAACATATAGTGCCTTGATGTTGTGCAAAGAGAGTTCAGCAATAGTTAAAAGATTTCTGAGTTTTCAGCACTGGTTTGGTCACAGCACCATATGAAATACTATGAAAAAAATTAACTTCACCTCTGTCAGACCCAGTAAAATGGGGAAAAGAAATAAGATAAATAGAAGTATTTTATCAGTGTAGCATAATACTCCTACAAGTAAATAAGACAAATGAAAAATTATAATTAAAAAACCTAAAAAGCATTACTGTAGAATGAGACTATATAAGCTGAAACAAAGTAATGTGAAATATATGCTGGTTCTTTCTCCCTCTTTTCTCTAGGGAAGTGGTTTCTCTAGGATGAATGTGGAATAGGTTGAGAACCAGAGTTAGTGAATTTTAGAGACCAAAAATAAACAATTGATAGTAGAAAAAACCATAATCAACATAAAAAAAGAATCTGTACTTGAAATAGCTGAGACTCAGTTTGTGTAAAGTCCGTGCCAGTGGTGAGGGACTCTTTTAAACACTTTTGAGTAGAAGAGTATTATAGCTGAATAATATCTTGAGGCAAAGAATTAATGAAAAAACTACCCTGTTGTGAAACTCAGCAGATTAGAGCTATAAAAAAGTTATTATGTCTGGAAGTGTTAAAGCTGCTTTGAGTTTTTTAACTTCAGGATGGGAAGTAAGGTGTCTTCATTAGAGTACATCTATTAGCAGTTAACTAAAAATAGTCAACACATTGCTGACCTTGAAAAATATCCAAGGTAAAAAAAAACAAAACCCAAATAAATTAATATACTGGGAAGGTAAGTGAAAGTACTGATCTCAGAATAATCAAACAAAAGTTATTCTGCTGGCTCATATGGTTTTTAGTGCCCTCAAGCTTCTCCATCCCTAGATGGTTTCTGAAAAGGTAAAATTGCTAGTTCTCAGAGAGAATCCACATTCTAGTGAAAATGACTGTCAAAGAAACACTTTCAAACCTACTTGAAACTGAGAACACTTCATGCTTGAATTATCCCTTTATTTACTTTCTCATTTGAGTATTATTATCCATACATTCAGCACTTCAGGGAGGAAGAGTTGTTCATTTCATGTTTTTCCTCCTAGGCAGAGGAAAGGAAGAGACATCTGGCCCAGCTCCTCTGATTTGGTGCTCAGGTAGAGCAGGATTAGTGAGTGTTTAGTGGTGTGCAACATTTAGCAAATATCAGAGGCAATTAGAGGGAGAGGGCAAAAACACACATGTATCTATAGCCATCAACTGTAGAAGAAAACATGCACACCTTATTTCAACTACAATGCTGGAGAAGAAAGTTGGTTGCAAGACTGCTGTCCTCACAAATATAAATCGTTATTAGCAAAAGGTTGCATTAGGAAAAAACCTCCAGAATCCAACATTTCTCTCAGCAACTTTAATCTGTCTAGGATACAATGAACACAAGACAGATTCAAAATTTTATGCAAAGAAAGGAGAATGATTAAGGTGTATCATAGAATCATAGAGTTGATTGGGTTGAAAAAGACCTCTGAGATCATCAAGTCCAAGCCTTGGTCCAACTCCAGTCCATTTACCAGATCATGGCACTCAGTGCCACATCCAATTTCAGTTTAAAAACCTCCAGGGATGGTGAATCCACCACCTCTCTGGGCAGCCCATTCCAATGCCTGATTACTCTCTCTGGAAAGAATTTTTTTCTGATCTCCAACTTAAATTTCCCCTGGCAGAGCTTGAGCCTGTGCCCCCTTGTCCTATTACTGTGTGCCTGGGAGAAGAAACCAACCCCCACCTGGCTAGAACTTCCCTTCAGGTAGTTCTAGACAGTCATGAGGTCACCTGTGAGCCTCCTCTTCTCCAGGCTGAACAACCCCAGCTCCTTCAGCCTCTCCCCATAGGGCTTGTGCTCCAGTCCCTTCACCAGCCTCGTTGCTCTTCTCTGGACCCACTCTAGCAACAAGTCTTGTACACATATGGTGCAGATGAGCACTAGTGAATGATTATGAAGCCAACATGAGCTTCCATACTTACATGTAAGTCAATGGTAATGAGTAGGGAAGTCACTTGTTCATTTCAGTGAGAGTCTGTCCTACTGTACAGCAATACATATACCACACCAATTTATGCATGCCTGAATGAATAGGCCCAAATGTGCCTTCATGGATAAGACATGTATCTAGAGGGAAGAGACATGAAAACTCATTATAATCACATGCACTTTTGTACACAGTGAAAGCAAAACACCATGCATTTAAGTCTGGTGAAACACATCAATTGCATTTATATTTTTTACCCTGAGCACTTGAAGTATCACTCTATTCAACTCCAAAAAATCTTGTTGAACAAGATTTACCTTACGTTCTTAGAAGCCAACAAATGTTTTCTTTTTATACATTTTATCCTAATAAGACCCTAGCATGTGCTATAACATTAAAGGGTCCTTGGCAGGTTTATATCCCTTTTGAAAAAAAAAATGCTGACAGCTAGATATCACAGTTTTTGCTTTCATATACAAATCCAAGCTTTTGTGCCTGGTTCCTATCAAAAATTCAGAAAATTGAATATTGTTTTGGGTTTTTTTATTGAAATGTTATAAAAATAAAACCTGAGAAAAGGAATTCTGAAGTCTCTTTGATGTAACAGGAGATAAAATCCAGTGCAATTTCACTAATGTATGTGAAAGGTGACATATTTTTTTCCTTTTCCAATAGTGGAGTTTAATATCAAATCACAGATCAGTTCATTATCAGTCAGGGCTAGAGGAAACATCAACCACTTGTGTGTATTTGAATTGAGGTGTAAATCTGAAATTAAATTGAATGTTCACGTTTTTCTTGTGGTCTCAGGCACTAACTCAGACTCTTCAGTTAGAAATAGATTTCTATGAATGGTGTAACATGCAGGCATCGATAAATGATTTTTTCTTTGTCAAAAGGAATAATTGCTGGCAACCTGAGTTTCAGAGTGAAGCAGGTGCTAGTTCACTGAGCCAATTTATTTAATCAAGTAAAGTTCCTGAGATGGAACTACTGAATTTTGAACATATGAACTGCAAGAAAGTTTACAGAGGGATGCATAAAACTTAAGGTAGTGAAGTGAAATAGGCAACAGACCTGGAAAGAATCTTGTCACGGAATAGTAGCATATGAATTTTATGTTCTTGTTTAATGTATCCAAAATTTTATTAGGTTCTGATTCACAATTGCCATTTTTCATGATGCAAAGTGTTGATATGTTCATGAAGTCTGAGAAAGTGGAAGTAACCTGACAAGAAATGTTTGTCTGGCAAGCCTGTACAGAGTATGTATGAGCCAGGCCGGTGCTGTAAATGTTTAGTTAGAGTTCCTTCCAGCAAAATGTAAGACACAAAGATAGCTCAAGGGATTTTACTGATTGTGACAAATTGAGCCTATGCAACCTTCTCAGTTACTCAAGCATTTTGACATCTCTACTATTTTCAAATGCTTCCTAGGTTATGACAAGAATTCACAATAAAACTGGATGCTTTTACCACATGAAAGTAACCAAAAATGTTTTCTCTTGCTCTCTGAGAATTTATGAACACAAATTTGTTACACAAAACAGAGCAGGGAAGAAACATATATAACTGAAATGTCACTGATTACAGCATTAGCATTTGTGGAGATAATCAGTCAAGATAAGAAAAAGAAGTAGTTAAAATGATAAGAAGAGCAATCACACAAGTTGTATCAAGAACAGAGTCTTAAAATGTGATACCTTTAAAAAATCTGTTACCCTTTGTTCATGCACTCCATGAATAAAAGAGGGACAGAAAGAAAAATAGGACTCTGTTGTGCAGCTGTGAGCTCTGCACAGGACTTTTACTTGGCTTTCACCACAGTGCTGTCTGAACAACTAACTGCCAGTTGCCTTCATTCATATCTCTTGTGCTTTCCTAAGCTGGTGGTGAAAGCAGCTCTCCACAGAAGATTCAGCCACGGGTAGCTATAGTGTCCTTCACACCACCATCTTTGCTGTATTTGTACAAACTTTGACAGATGACAGTAGTGATAAGCTGGAGGTTGCTGTTGGTCACCTGCATTTCCTGTAGTACATGAGCTAAATTTTTGCACTCTCTCATTCCTTGCTAAAAGTTCCTTTTTTTTTTTTCCTTTCCTGATCTGCTCTAAGATGAAGACACTGAGTCAGTAGCTTTCTAAACTTTTTTCTAAATATCTGTTCAATTTCTTATAGTTTGAACAAATCACTTTTGTAACAGAAATCCACAAATACTGTTGGCTATATACAGAATTCTTGGTGGTCTAATGAATTTCAGTCTGATACTGAAAAATTGGATCAAAATTTGAGCAGAGTAGAGTGAGATGATGAAAGCTGTTGCTTGTGAGATCACAGCTCCATGCCTTGGTAGGATTTCACCTGACTGAAAATAAAAAGCAGAGGGAAAACTTGTCACACAATCACCTATAGAGATAGACATTAGAGAAATAAAAGTCAAGCAATTAAAAACCTATTATGTCCCACTGTTAATCAGCTCTAGTGATCTGTCTGTTCCACTTAATTTGGTTGAATTTCCGATCAAAAATAAAGAAACAATTACGCTGTGCCAGAGAGAAAACTGCTATATTTTCTCAGGACATGCTGGCTCCAGGTCAGAAACTCTAAGGAGACAGCTACCAATGTGCTGTCATATTGAGTATATGGAGACATACAGATTTAGGTAAATCTTTTATATCTAGTGTTCCGGTTACAGTTTCTTTAAAATACAGCTCTAAAAATCTGAGTGGAGAGTACAGCAGGCGTTATTAGCAGGTAAAGTTTAAGTCTACTCCTTTTCTCACACACGTTTTAGTAATGATACTCTTTTTCATTAGTAGTAAACCTCTATGTATTTTACTTCTGTTCACTTTACAAGAAAGCTACCCTATGGCATCAGATTCTATAGATAAGGTCTTAGGTTCAGTGTACAAGAGATGAGAAATTAGAGAAGCATCAAAAAGGTGAATAAGAGTTAAGAAGAGCTTGGCAGTGTAAGTTGTGCTCTCTGTGAGTATACTTTAGAAGTACTTTTTTTACAGCTCTGTTCCACTGGCACAGTATCCTGACTCTGATAATGACCAGTAATAGACACTTAGGATAGATGCAAGGTCATGTCTTTTGCTGATTCACCCCACCTTCATTTATCAGCAATTTGAGGACTGACCTCTGGTCCATTCAGCTTACATGACCTTTACACTCATAAATCTTATGATGGTTTCCATATTTTGATTTAATAAAGTCACCACTCAATTGAAAATAAGACTGAAATTTAAAGGTGGCTTCCCAAACTTTCTTGTATTCCAGAAAATTCAGTTATGTACTTTTGGTCAGAAATATGTACTCCATCTCTATCTCCAACCATCTCATTGGTCCCAAGATACAAATCACCCATGATTTCCAGCAGGCACAAAACCTTTATAAACCTCTCATCAAAATCCATTCTCATGGGATGCGTGATTTTAGTTCACAGGTCAAAGAGAACTGATTCAAACTTGAAATTTTATCATGCCTCCACAAGGATCAAAGAGAACTTTATTTCCCCTTTTCATTACCCTGCTTTTCTGTTCTTTTCCTGTGCTAAATGAATTCCAAGGTGTTTAGTTCTATTGTTCTGACAGAAAAAGCTATTTATTGCTTAATTTGAAAGTGTAAAGTCTATTTAGTGGCATAGATGATTTCATAAGGCTTTTTGTTTTTTATGCTTTCATGTCATTAGTACAGTTTCCATGTAGGTTAATGAAACAAATTTATAATTTGGATGCTAAAAGATTGTTATGGGGTTATTCAGGCATCTGTATTCTTATGTCAGTGAAACAAATCAGTGGAACAAAATTTCTGTCCTACACCATATTGCTACAGTATATTACTGTATACAGTACTTCTGCTATATCACTAACTCTATTGCAGAGTTCTGTTTATCTGAAAGACAATATACAGATGTCTGTTAAAAGAGCCTTTTTCAAGCACTTGCAAAGCAAGAAGGATATTGTAGGGAAAATTTATGGGGAAAAAAATAGTCTCAGAACTGTGTGTGTGTGTGTGGCTCAGCTTTGCTGAACGAAGATTTGGGAAGGGCTATCCCCCATGTGGGTGTGTCCTTCCAGCCTGCACAGTGGATTTTAGGTGAGGCACAGCTAATTCAATAGGAAATGCTACTAGAAATGGTAATTCCTTGCCTTAGTAAAGATTTACACCTTCTCACTCCTACCTAGTACCTATGGCGACAGTAGAATCAATCTCTACCTTTCTTTATCACAAAACCAGTGCATGTGTGATTTCTCAGACAGTTTGTACAAAATGATCATAAAAGCAAACAAAGTGCAAATATTTTGCATTCATCTGTTCTGAGAGTTGTATGGACTATGTCTCTGATGAATAGCTATCAATCAGGGTGAAATACTTGTTTTACAGCAAGTGGCTGCATGCTGCAAAGTCCTATTTAAAGTCTTGCAGACCTGGTGCTTATTAAGCATCATCAGATGGTGCACCTTCCAAAATTATATCTGTTTGGTCTTACAACTGAAGTGCAAAGATTTTATTCCCTTAAAATGTCTGAAAATATCACACTGACGTATATAAAAGGCACAAATAGTCATACATTTTTTAATGTAGAATTGTTGTTTGGGCAGGTTATTAATCATCTCTATCCACAGGGCAGAGAGACTTCTGGTGTGCGGAAGGTTAGACAACATGAACATTCAAATAAAAAGCTATAGTCTGATAGCAGTTTGCTACAAACTGTGCAGAGAATCTTTGTCATTTAGTCCTCCTCTTTGTCTCTACATCTTTGTCACCTCACCCACCCATATACTTTGCAGTGGGCTAATACAGTTCATTAGGTGCAAGAACTGATTTTAAAGGAGTAGTTTTCTCTTGGCCTTCATGGTCAGGTTAGAACCTATACCAGGAGAAAGAAGGGGGAGAAACTGCTACTGATTTCCATAGGATTTCACAGAAGTAGGGAAGACATGTTCTTATACTCTATCCACAATCCAACTCCAGGAAGTTGAACTCAAAGGGAGGAAGAGGAATGCAACAGAAAAGCACGAGGCTTGAGCATTTGTATATTACATACTTTAGCTTGTTTCTAGGTTGTCTTATTTTTTAAGACCACTATTACCTATTTTCAATTCTCAAACTACAGCTGAAGCTACTCAAAAAGACATACATGATAGAAAGCTGTGCATTACTTTTAGCAACATTTATTTAAATGTAAAATAATTTATGTAAAGCTAGAGGTCTTAGGTTCAGTGTACAAGAGATGAGAAATTAGGGAAACATCAAAAAGGTGAATACAATTAACAAGAAGAGCTTGGCAGTGTAAGTTGTGGTCTCTGTGAGTATACTTCAGAAGTACTTTTCTTACAGCTCTATCTTTACTCAACATTTCACCTTCCACTTTAAATACTGACAATTAATTTAAATCAATAAGTGAATAATAGGACTATGAAAGTCTTGAAGGAAGTGGAAACTGTTAGTGTCTTGGTTTCACTCAGCCCCCCACACCTTGAGCTGCCCCCCTCCCAGCCCCTCTCCCCCCACTCCTCAAAGCAGGGAAAAGGAAAAGGAAGGGGGAAAAAAGCCTGAAAGAAGCTGAGCCAAATATATATATATATACACACATATATATATATGTTTGTTTGTTTGTTTGTTTATTCTCTAAATGCTTACAATTATATGTATACAATTTGCACCAATAGGGAAGAGAGACAGGGAAGTGGAAAAGGGAAGGGGTGGGGTGAGGTGGAAGGTGACAAAGAGACAAACCAAAAAACAATGCATTCAAAAGACACCCTTGCCCACCCACCGAGTAAACCAGTACAACACAATCTCACTAACCACTCCTAGAAGAAAGCTAACTTTTTTTCTCTCATGTGGGGGTCTCACTCATGTTCTTTCCTCCATCTTCTGCATGGCTCTGATAAGGGACTGAGCAGCAGCAGAGTACTCCCTGCACTCTACCCTCACTGGAAACCAAAGAAAGCTCCACTTCCTAACTCCAGTCTTATATTTTCTTTCATTCTGTGGGACGGGAAAGGATAGGCGAGGAATACCTAGGAGAAAAGCCCCTCCCTAGTTACATCTGGTTACCAGGAAGAAGCCTGGATCAAACTGTCACACACATATTCTCATTACATTGTTTAGTGGCTAACCTAATACTTAAATAATGTACACTCTTCCTACATATATGTATATACCCTTTCCACAAAATTATTATTTATTCCAGATAACCAATTCATCATCCAAAGACAAACATGTACTTAATGTCTTTACCAAAATTAGACTGGTATTTCTGTAAATTGTGTCAAATTAATGAGTATTTTCTATTTTCACTATGGTTCTAGATGGAATTGTAACTTTCTACAGGCTGGAAGAGAGTGAGACACATGTAATAGGTGCTTATCTTTGAAATCTTTTTCAACTCTGCTAACAGAAAATAAGATGAGAACACAGCTCTCAGGTTATATGGCTTCAGGGAAGTGATTTGTAATAGCTGATGGGACCTCTACCATCAGCTCCTGTGGTTGTCCAGCAACTGGTTTTCTTTCACAAGTTTAATTTATTACTGTTGTTGTTGTTGTTATCACTATTTTGTGGAAACACAAGGTTGGGTAAGGAGGAATGAATTTTGCTTTAATCATTCCAATATATTTTTCCCAGATTACTTCTGACATTTTAGCATTGAATTTGTTTGCTTCTTTTACCGCCTCACACCCTCCCACTTCCCAGATGCAAACAAGCATTTAGGATTTTCATTGTGGAGTAAACTGACATCTCACAACAAAATAGTAGGACGTGGAATTCCTTGAAGATAAAGCATTACAAGTTTCCCTTTAGATAAGCATTCTTCAATCATGCTACTTTGTAATCTATTCTTCTTTGCCCATCTCTGATGAAGAGCATTACCATGAGAAGACAGGAGAGTCAAGTTAATGCTTGCCCTTCCATTTTTACTCCATCTGACCTGCTGACAACATTTATTATTCCATTGTCTAACACAGTTGTGGTTTATTCTGCATGTTATTATGCCATTCATTCCAACTGGCAGCTCCACAAGACTAGGAGACATCTTCATTGTAGTATAGAAGATTTAAAAACATAAGCACCATAAAAGACAAAGTACAGCATTCTGGGACCTGATACTGCATTTTGTTGGAAATTTAAAAACTAAAAATAGTTAATTTAGTCAGAAAATTACTTATTAATAATTCTGTGCATATGAGTTCTCTCTTTCAAAGCAATGTCATTGCTTGCAGGCAGGTAGAAATTTGGAGGAGCCTCGGCATTTAGCTTTACAGTGGTTTTGAACATTGCTTTTGGGACCAGATTGGTCATGCAGCAACTGTCTCAAGACATCAGGAGATAAAATTTCATGAGGAAGGAGTCAGTGATTTATGGCTTGCTAGGAGAAATGCTGAAGTCCCAGGTAATGAAATCTCAAAGATGCAAAGTATTTTGGTGGTTTTCTGTTTGTAACATTGGTTTCTGATGGAAATATCCACTGAAAGATTTTAATATAGCTGGCATTCTCTTTCAATAAAGAAGCTTCCAATGATTCGTCACACATTTTGAATACAGTTGGGACTCATCCATCTTAAGAAAGTCTTATCAGAAAAATCCACAAACTGATTGCAATTAGTATAACCCCAGATAATCAGACAGGCAAAAAAATTAGCAAGGTATTGAGGAAAAAGAAGCATGTATCTTTCATTTTAGAAAAGTAAAAACATTTGAATCAAAAGAGTTTTTCTGGTTGGAGGTGGTGGACGTTTTCCCATTCCAGTCCCTGCTGTTTCCATAGAGAAATGTGTCAAAAAGATGGAGAAGCTTTCATGTCCCATGATTTTTTCTTGATAGTTTTAATGGCAATCCATTAGTCTGAGAGAAAATCTTTCAAAACAGTGCGCAGGGATTGTGCTATGCAACTCCATTAAAATCCCTGGGAACCTGGAGGCTAAACTTCTTCCTGGATTTGAAAATACACCTTGAAGTATAGTAATTGCCCATTATCTGTACTCGAATTAACTGGATTATTCATCATATTTAATTTCTTAAATATTACAATTCCTCTTCTAGATACCAATATAGTTGTGTTTCAGTGATACAAGGGCATTGTAAAATCTCAGAGCAAGCACTTTTTCATGTGTCATGTAGCAAGTTCATTTTTTCATTACTTATATCAACTAATTATTATAGAATAAATGACAAATTTCTGTCATAGAAGGGAATATTGTTCACCTATTATGCATGCTACCTTATAAATAGTCATTGTGAGCTAATGTGAAACTTTGATGAATTAATAAAACTAATACAAATCAATTGTAATGTCATTTGGATCCTTATTAGTAATTCTGAAAAGTTAGTGCAAATACCTGTGCAAAAATCTCTCTAGAGTTAATTAAAATAAATGTTAAAGTAATAAAATTGAAAAATTAGTGTGATGAGCTCAAAATGATAAGCCATAGGACTAGGCAACTAGTTACACTTAAATGTATTAAGAGCTTGTCAGCCAGTGTAGATATAAGTGGTCTTGGAATATGAAGCCTATTTGCACTCTATTTTCTCACATAGAGATATTTATTTGACTTTTATTACCAGTGTGTGCCTGTCACAAATGGCTTACTTGAGCACATTGCGAGAAATGATCCTATCATATGCATTCAGACTTAAAACTGGGGCGGTCCTGTGATGTAAAGGAGAGCACTCTGGACTCTGAATCCCAAGGACCTGAGTTCGAGTCTCAGTGGAGACTGTACCCTGGCAGTTAAATGCCTCCCTGCCATCTGACCCCATCAGATCTCAGATGCTCAGCAGGGTCAGCCCCAGTTAGTGCCGGGGGCTGTGGCAGTCCCGAGGACTTCACTGTCACTGTCCAAACTCGCTTGGCTGTGGCAAATGGACCTTGGGACTTAAATGGTGTGGTCAGTTCTGTTCATGCTGCGCCTCACCTAAAAAAATCCACTGCAGGCTGAGAGGGCACACCCACGTGGGGAGAGCCCTTCCCAAATCTTTGTTCATGAACTCTGGGCATACATGTGCATTCACATCCTGTAAACGTATTACTCTCATAAATACAGGCCTTTGTGAAAGCCTTGCATAATTCTGAAATGAAAAGTGAAGAAGTACCATGTATGAGCAGGATTAAGTTATTTGAATTTCCTTAAAATAGGGTATTGTTTAGCAGCACATTACATTCAAGAGGAAGACAGATGTCAAAAACTTTGGTGAAACTGATTTGTTACTTCAGATCCAAATACGATTAAAAGCCAAAGCAAGAATTTTGACAACTCTACAGTTACACAGATTTTGAACTCTAATCTGAGTCCAAAGTTTGTAACCTGTGATTTTGTTTGTTTGCTTGCTTGTTTGCTATACTTTACAAATACGAGTTTTGAATGGGATAAAATCTAATCCACTATCTGTCTCTCATTTCCTGAGGAATCTACATGTATAAATAAAAAATATTTTTATCAATATAAATTGAAAGGAATAGATTAAAATAAAAGTGGAGCTATTTCTCAAGTAATCAAGGGCTTGGTTCTGGTTATAACAATATGCTGAAAAACTACAGAATCAAAGGAAAGAGAAGTCAGCACTAAAAGAAACAGCATCCCAGTTTGTCACAGCTAGAACTAACATGAAGCTGACAAAAAACCCCAAACAAAACAAATAATTCTACTACAGTCAAATGGCAGAAAGTATATGTTTCATATTTCATTGCCTGTGTTTCTCTGATTAATAGCAAAAAGAGAGGGGGGAAAGTAGTGGGTGTCAAAACTCATGATAAATCCCCTTGTGCAGTCATATTTTAAAAGGCCATAGGTGCTAAGGGGACAAATCAGCATCACATACCTAGAGAAAATACAGTCTTGTTCCACTTAGAAGGTAACACAAAGATTCAGCTGCAAATTATCACCCAGCTCATGGAAATGAGCTGAAGATGAAACCTCTACTCACAGTAGTGCTACATATATTCCCCCTCTTCCAACTTCCGGCTCTCCTACCCTTCCCCACTGTAGTGCACATTCATTACAGTCATTAAAACAGGAACATACTTCCATCCTCATTTTGATACCAGATATGTCATTTCATCTATCATTCCCTCCAAAAAGGAACAGTTCCTAGTCCAAGTTCCTCTGTTTCTCATACCTGATCCCAAACTGAGAACATGCACTTTCCAATTCTGATCAGTGAGAGCTATTGAAATTCAATCCCAAAAGTTTAATTTTCCTTTAATTCATAAAGAGGTGCTTTTGTCTCCAGTCACCAGAAGGAACCCAAGAGAATGAGAATCAGAGTGGGCAAGCTGATTCTTGGAAGTCAGAAGCAAACAATTTTGTCATTGGATCTTTCTGGCTTCTTTCTCACTTGACTTTAGCAGTAGCTCCATACATGATCCAGAAATATCAAAAAATGGTGGTTAGTATTAGTTTGCAGAGATAACCTTTAGAAAGTGTTAAGACTGGATATCTGGCTACTTCTGTCCTTTCCTTCCCTGTCTTTATGAGCCTACAAAGTCAAAAATAGCAGAGTGCAGTGCAGTGTCTGCACCAGCACAGGGGCCTAGATTTGAAGCAGCTGTTGCCTTAATATGGGCATCTCAGCAGCCTCAGCAGATTCAATAACACAGTCACTGTTCAAAGTTAAGGAATATTCCTTAAGTGTACTGTCTATAGTGGAGACATCTGTTGCTGTCCTAGTTCAGCAGCTGGGACCAGTCTATCACTGTGTGGGCGTGACCAAAGCTGTGCATTCTCCATCCTCTATGTCATTTCTAACAAACTGTTAACAACAGACTACTTGCAGCAGCTGCCCAGGGCACACCTGACCCCTCAGGCTGCAAGCTGGGTGTTAAAGAAGCCTGTGAGATAGGAGCTGTGATAACTCCCCCCTGAGGAGTCGTTAGCACCTCCACATTCAGCCCAAGAGAGCATGTCTGCTAATGGGCCATCAATGATTCAAAAAATACCCCATCACTCGCAGAGTTAGATCACTCATTGTGGAACTCCTCACCCTGGGGAAGGTACTGAGCATTCCCATCTGAAACTGAGGGTATATAATCTTCGGCTTTTGGGACCTCTGGAACCACTTGTCAGATTCAAAGGAGGACCAGAACCTCAACAGGAGGAGACCACCACTCTTGACCAAACTGCGACCATCATCTGCACCAACAGGTTTTTTCCCTTCCTTTTACTTTGGACTCAGAAGGACCATGTGGGGCTCAGCACAGGGGCTAATGATCACCATTTTCTTTGTGCCTGAGGGTGCTGGGTTATACTTCTGGGTTTTGTGGTTTTTTCCTTCCTTTTGCTTCCCCCTCCTTTTCCACCATGAAACTCCTGTCATTTTAACAATCTCTGGTAAATAAAAAAACCTGTTTGTTAATCTTTTCACAGCGTCTGGCTCACTTTCTGGCATCTTTTTGAACTCACCCTAAAACAATTGTAGAATGTTTTCTTATTTTAAAATAATTGCTTCTGTCTTCATTTCCTCCTACATTCTCAACATTTTTCGTTTGTTCAGCTTCTTTCCTTCCATTGCCACTTTTGCAACTGTCCTCAACAATCTAAAAACACTCCTAGCTGATGATATCATAAATTCTTCCTCTTTTTCTTCTGAACATCTACTTATTTCAGAAAACAGTGATGGTAGTCAGTTATGGAATGAGAATATGCTAGGTATGAGAAGACTGGAAGAACTATTTTTGTTTACAGTTGAACAATAGGATGTGTTTGTAACTGAACAATCTCAAGGACTCAATGCCTGTTTTAATCTTGACCATTTACAACTACCTATGTTCTTCCAAAAAAACATTTCATATCCCAAAAATAAATTTATTTCCCTATCAGAATTCATGACACCAGTAGGGAACGGATGAGATTCTGCACTGCTCAAGCTGTGTGAACAAAGGTTCTTGTGAAATTAAAGAAAGAAAACCAAAATCAAACACCACCACCACTTCTCTGCAAACAAAAACAAAGCAACAAACAACACATCTGGTTCAAGCCATGTTGAACAATTTTATAATGACATTGAAATTAGAAAAATCTCTTTGTGTAACACAGAAATAGCACAAGGCCCAATTTTGGCAGATTTAGAGAAAGAATTGCAAATGCTATAACTGAAAGTTTACTAGAAAGCAATTTTTGGTACTAACGTCTTATCTACTCTATCTCCTTAAAAAAGAGGCAAGAGATGTCTTGCCCCATGTCAGACAACTAGACATGCTCTGGTTCTGATAATGAAATGACAGCTTTTGCAACAATTTCCCTCTATTTTTTCAAATAAATGTTCAGGGTATTTTGAGGTCCCTATACATCTGAAATACATGCAAGAAAAATGGAGTTTTTAAATTTAGGACCTACAACTCTCTGTCAGACACTTTTAATGAGCCTTTAAGCATGACTTTGGATGATCTGCAATATTTCATACATTGACATAAAAATGAAGAAATCTGTTAGAGCCCATCACATATCCTCATTCCGAGCCTGTAAGCAGCATCACAATTTATAGAAGGCTTAAGACTTGTAATATATTCTTTATAAATTCTAATGTTTCCCTCTTGACTATTTCTTAGTTCGCTGCTTAAATTCACATCATGCAAAAAGCAAGACATAAATTTATTTTATTTTATGATTTCACACTCTATTTTTCATAGAGTCTTATGCCACGTCTTAAATGAGTTTGTGAAATTTGTTTGTGCTGATATATAGAGAGGACAAATCAGCTCACAGTGACCTAGGATCAATAGCCCCATAATACTGGTATGGTACTCCCATTATTTCCTTGCTCTTATCAGTCACCTTGTGTTACTGAAACACCATTAAAACAAATGTTGCCTTCCCTACTTTTTGTTTCACCTCATAGAATGACAGTTCTCATACAGAAGGAGATGAATCATGAATCAACCTATAGATGAATCAGTTTCCTCTCTGTGTCCAGCAAGATCATGGAGTGGATTCTCCTGGAAACCCTGCTGAGACACATGGAAGATAAGGAAGAAACAGCTGACAGTTGATGCCTAAGGGGTTTTTGATTTTTTGATTTTTCCATTTTTATAGCTTTTAGAAGTACTTGTAACTGTAGTAAAAAAGCAAATGTAGTGTGTTAATATTTCTGGCAGCTTAAGTTCATTGTTTATGTATCCTAACCCCTAGCACATATCAGTAGCTCAAATTCTTTTAGTCTTGTTTAGGCTCTCTTCAAGGTAAAGAGCTGAAGACTATCAGAAAGACCTGCAGAACGTGA
This sequence comes from Willisornis vidua nigrigula, assembly GCA_021164005.1. Lineage (NCBI taxonomy): Eukaryota > Metazoa > Chordata > Aves > Passeriformes > Thamnophilidae > Willisornis > Willisornis vidua. Next base: position 4,572,161 of record JAJPCS010000018.1, read on the forward strand.
CATAAACACGGGGCAGAGTGGTCCAGAAATCAGAACATTAGAAGAACTCCAGGGGCCCAAGGAAGAGGAGAACTGATGAAGAGAAGGTCTCATCAACCCCAGACCCACATCCTGGGGGGTGGGACCAGGGGCAGGACCAGGGCTGGACTAGAAATGTGTAAAGTATTGATTGGATAGATAGTATTATAAAGGCCATGAAAACTAGAGCTTGAGGTAGTGCACGTGCATGTCATCATGTATTCCTGTGAGCCGTAGGCCTGATATTAAAGGACTTTTGCTTTTTATCTTATCCCATACTAACTTGGCTCAGAGTCCTGCTTTGTTGGGGTATCTCATGGCATCACAGTCAAGAAGGCTTCACTAAGGGCAAATGGTGCATGACAAATTTGCTGGGCTTCTATGACAAGGTTCCAGCATTGGTGGATAAGCGAAGAGCAACTGATGTCCTTCTACCTGGACTTGTGCAAAGTATTTGGTACTGTTCCAAACAGCATCTTTGTCTCTAAACTGCAAGAGACATGATGGACCATTTGGTGAGTAAGGAATGGGCTGTATGGTTCCACTCTAAGAAGGTGTGATCAGTGTACTGATGTCTGGGTGGGGACCAGTGACAAGTGGTGACCCTCAGGGGTCATTATTGGAAAACAGTTTCATCAGCAACATGGACCACAGGAGCAGGCAATTCTCAGATACTTGAAGTCAAGCAGGGGAGGCAGAAGGTGAGCTTGGCTGAGCAAGAATCTTTTCCCTAGAGATAATGTAAAAAAGGAAAGTGTATACCCAGTGAATGCAATGTCAAGTTAAATGGGAAGAATGCAGCTCCTTGCTACTGTAGGGAGAAAATTGATATGTCCAAAACTCAGCTGGAGTTGAAGCTGTAGCATCATGACTGTGAGAATGATCAGCTCCAAGTCAACCCTGAAACTGCGCATGATCTGCTGCTCCAGCTGGATCTCCACAAATCTATGGAGCCTGATGGGATTCATCCCAGAATCCTCAAAGAGCTGCCTGATGTTATTGTGAAACCTCTCTCAACAATTTTTGAGTGGTCTTGGGAATCTGGAGAGGTCCCAGCTGATCGGAAGGTGGCAAATGTGGTCCAAGTTTAAAAGAAGGGCAAGAAGGAGGAGCCCAAAAACTCAGTCCTGTCAGTCTCACTTCAGTGCCTGGTGAAGTTATGGATTTCTGTTGGGAACTATTGAAAGTCAGCTGACAGACACTGCAGTCATTGGTCCCAGCCAGCATGGCTTTTTGAGAGGAAAGTCCTGCTTATCAAACCAGATTTCTTTCCATGACAAGGTATCCCACCTAGCTGATCAAGGGAAGCCAGGTGATATAATCTTTTCGGATTTCAGTGAGGCTTTTGATACTGTCTCTTACAGTGTTTTTCTGGACAAAATGTCCAGCACACAGCTGGATAAACACACACACAGTGGGTGAGCAATTGACTCATGGGTTGAGCACAGAGGGTAATAGTGAATGGTGTGGCATCAGACTGGTGATGTGACACTAGTGGTGCTCTGCAGAGCTCCATCTTAGACCTTGTGCTTTTCAAAATCTTCATAAATTACTTGGACGCAGGACTGGAGGGAATACTAAGCAAGTTTGTAGACAATACAAACCTGGGAGGAGCTGTTATCTCTCTTGAAGGCAGGGAGGCCCTGCAGAGAGACCTCAACAAATCAGAGGACAGGGCTATCACCAACGATATGAAGTTCAACAAGGGAAAGTGCTGGATTTTGCACCTGGAATGGGGCAATCCTGGATGTCTGTACAGGCTGGGGAATGAAATACTGGAAAACAGTGCTGCAGAAAAGGACTTGGGAGTCCTGGTAGACAAAATGTTTAATGAGTCAGCAGTGCCCTGGAAGCCAGGAGGGTCAACTATGTCCTGGGGGCAATCAGGCAAAGCATCGCCAGCCGGTTGAGGGAGGGGGTTGTCCTGATTTGCTCTGCTCTGCTCTGGGGTAGCCTCCCCTGGAATCTTGTGTGCAGTTTTGGGCACTGCAATACCAAAAAGACATGAAACTATCAGAGAGCATCCAAAGAAAAGCCACGAGGATAGTGGAGGGTCTGGAGGTGAAGCTGGATGAGGACCATTTGAGGTCATTTGGTCTGTTCAGCCTGGAGAAGACTGCATTGCAGTCTAAAACTTCCTCATGAGGGGAAGGAGAGGGGCAGACACTGATCTTCTCTCTGTGGTGACTAGTGATACGATCTGAGGGAATGGCCTGAAGTTGTGTAAGGAGAAGTTTTGACTGGATATTAGGAAAAGGTTCTTCAGCCAGAGGTTGGCTGAGGCTGGAACTGTATCCCCCATGAGTTGGTCACAGCAGTAAACCTGACAGAACTCAAGAAGTGTTTGGACAATACTCTGAAGCATATGGCATGACTCTTGGCGATGATCCTGAATAGGTCCAGGAGCTGGACTCAGTGGTCCTTGTGGGTCCCTTCCAACTCAACATATTCTGTGATTCTGTGAATTACCTTGGGAAGTTCTAAGATAGTAAGTCTGATACAGCAGAATGCAGAGCTGACCAATGCAGATGTTACATTTTACAGTTATTGGTGGAAGAGAAAAAAGTCATAGCAGTTTCTGTGATGAATAAAGTAAATCTGTAGCCATTTAAAAACTAGTATCCCTTTCACTTTTAATCAGAGACCTCCCTCATACTCATTCTTTTGAGATTGGCCTTACTTGTAACTATTTTAGCAGTTACTATGGATACATCAGTCCTCATTTTTGCATAGTCCTTTGAGTAACCAAGCACTTGTGTTATGTATGACATGGACTGGCCTATTGCATTTTCATAGAATGGGGTAAAACAACATTAATTTAAAACTCAAATTACCATAACATTTTCCCTAAAAATGGTTTTGCTGAATCAAAATTTTAAAGATGAATATTTAAAAATGTAAAAGCTTTGCTGCAAGGCATAAATATATCAAAAACATTTTCCATAAAGCATGAAATATGCCTATGTAGAGAAAATACAACTTCTACACAGATAAACCTGTAAAATTAAGACATTCATAGTAAAAAAATTCCATATTTATGCTCAAGTTCAACATTTATGTTAGTAGAACTTTTTAATGCTTATAAATCAGTTCTAGTCATGATCATAGCTATACCATGATAATTTTATTACATTCTTCATCTGGTTCCATTATAACTCAGTTGAAAATCATCTTTGAAGAGTGCATTCTGATTATCAATCCACATAAATAATAAAAGTTTATTATTAAAATGCCTTGAAATAAACACATATCATCTGGGATTTTTTGAAAATTACTTCTTTTCAGATGTTCAGAATAGAACTAGCCAGGGTCATGAGATAAATTAACTTTATCTACTCTCCCTTTAGAGAAGCTTTGATAACTGCAAAATGTGATTTTATTAAAGCTTATTATTTAAATCTGCAAAACCTATTAAAGCCAAATGGTACTAATATGAACATCTTTTTTCCATATTCACTAATTTCCACTCAGGATTTTAAAGAATTTTTGTAAATAGGAGATATGAATCTTCCTGCACTTTCATTAGTTTAACCACACCAAAATCAAAGTCCCATTTATAGACAACATCATAAAATCCATAAGTAACTCAAAATTTAGAAATATTTCAAGAAAATTTCTAAATCTGACTGTTACAAATCAAATTAACCAAATCAGTTAAATCAATAATCAACTTGTCTCTCCTGGTTTAACATTGTCAAACTAATTTTCAACCAATCAGACTGAGGTTGCAATCATGAGTAGAAGTTTCCTGAGCTGGATTGTAAGATAAATGTTTTCCTACATTATTACCTAGAGGAAACAATTGTTCCTCAAACATGCTTATTTAGTACCAAAATTGTCAAACTGCAGGGAGTTATGTGAATTTACTCGAGTTTCATTGTATTAACAGTGGGTCATTTACAATATCCTTATTCTTCCATTAGTTCAGAGCTAAAAGCAGCCCCATTAAGCAAAAGCTACACCAAAATATTATACTGAAAGAGTACAGCCTCAGAAGTTTCTGCTCAAAATATTTTTTATCATTTTATGCACATCTTGCTGTCCAAAATTGAAATCCAGCAAATTAAAATATAACAAGGCTTTGTTTATTTTCTGAACAGCAAAGTCCAAACAGCACTCAGAGTCCAAGTATTTACAGCACAATTGCCAGTCTTATAGTCAACACCTTCACAGTAAATATTTAAGTATTATTCTACCTCATGATTATTAAACTAGTCTTGACTAAAGCTCAAAATTTAAATAAAATATTTTGTAAGGTTTTATTCGTATGAGAGTGTCTTGGTTTATGACAATGTATGCCAGGAGATGGGACCTCTGATGGAATAGAAATCCCTCTGAATTGTGCAAATTTGAAATTATGAGACATTGAAGTGAAAGTGTACAAACGTGTAACAGTTTTATTGGAAAAAAACAACCAGAAAACAAAACAGAAACAAAACAACAACTAAACAATAACGGAGAAAATATCACCCAAAAATCACTCTTACACCTCCACACCACTGAGGGGGCTATACAGTGGTATAGCCCTCATGAACACAATAGAGCTGGGGCCGAATCATGGGGCATGCTGGGCGGGCAACATGTAGAGAAGTTCACAAAACGGGGGCACTTGAGTTCCTCCAGTGCAGCTGTGGTGGCAAGGGTGGTGCAGAGGCAGCATTGATGAAAAGCAACAGAAAGTATCAGAAAGCATCAAAAAGTGTCAGAAAGCAGCAGCAACACCAGCGGTTGAAAAGTGTCAGAAAGGGGCATTCAGGAATCTGCCACAAAAAAGGTGTGGTGGTTTCAGATGACTCATAATGTGTTGTTTGTTTGTTTGTTTGTTTTAACTCTGATGAGATCACACAACAAAATGGGAAAATTGCAAATTACCTGATAAAACCTTGTCTCCAGTTACCTGCAAAGTAACAGATGGAGGACCCTGAAAAATACCTGCCCTTACTCCTATGGCTCTGGACAAAACTGTGAGTCACAAAGAACAGCTCTCAAGGTCATTGGGATTGAGAAGAGTTGCTGCCTGGAAGTAGTGAACACATTATTGGATGCAGGGGAAGATCTTCCTGGGACTGTGCAAGACTTCTTAGAGGTTATCTGAGGGATGCTGGGATCCAGTGGCTGCTACTGGGTACATTAAGCATTTAAATCTCACTGCTGACAGGTTCTGCATTGCACATATGTATACATACCTTTTAATGAGTGAACCTCTATCTTCCTGCATCCTGGTACTCCAGATAGAACAGCAAGATGCTGCTTTTGTCCTTTGCACTTGTATAAGTGCAGTGCATGCCTGTGTAACATGTGTGGCTGGTCACATACGTTTGTATACCTGTGATGTACACGTGTCTCAGTGTGTTATGGAACTGTAGCATTCTTGTCCCTTGTGCAGGGCTATCTGGCTTGGCAGCCTTTAATAAATAGTAGCTAATGGTAAAATTTATCAAAAAGTTGGGACAAAAAGTAATTTTGTCTTTTGATCAAAGGAATTAAGGAGGCAAAAAAATGGAACTAAAGCATAAGTTTCAAGTATGTAATTATATGCATATCTATATCTATATCTCTCATATATTCTTTCTCTCTCCAGGACTACTACTCTAAACTACCATTTTTCCCTCACTTTTTCTGTATACTTTCTTTCCCTCCCACTTAAAACAATAAACTATCATTCACACACCTTTCTCCCTCCCTAATTCCAGGGGAAAATTCAAGACTCTTTGATACTAGATGACACTAAGACATATTGTCCTAATTTAGCAGGTGGGACCAGTTAACACTGTGTGTGGGTGATCAGAGCTGTGTATTCTACCCCCTCTATTCATTTCCCAAGGACAATGGACCATTTGCAGCAGCTGCCCAGGGAGTCATTATCACCTTCACACCCAGCCTGGAGGGGGTGTGGCTGCTAATGGGCCATCAACAGTTCAGGGTTACCCCCTGGCTCCAGAGTTAATCACCCATTGTGTGAGTCCCTGCCCTGGGGGAGGGACTGGGTGCTCCCTGAGGGTACATAAGTGGTGGGTAAGAAGACCTCGGGAACCTCTCATCGGATCCAGAGGAGCAGCAGGACCTCGACAGGAGGAGATTACCACTCTCGACCAGACTACAACTGCCGCTCTTGACCAGACTGCAGCCATCACCTGCACCAACAGGTTTCTCACTTCTTTTTCCTTTGGACTTGGGGGAACCACACGGGTCTCAGCACAAGGGCAAACAAACCCCTTTGGGTTTGTGCCCCGGGACCCTGGGTTATACTGCTGGGTTTTGTGAGTGGAAAGCAATTTCTCTTTGTGTCAGTGTATTTATTGTAATATTATTATTAAATTTTAGCCTCTGACTTATAATCTCTCTCGTGGTGAGTTCATTTTCCCTGCTGGTTCAACTTTAAACCAGCACACATATAAAACATCAATATTACTGAAAGCACACTGCAAAATGCCCTCTACCTCATAAGAATCACAAGGGGTATGCCAGGTCCCAGTATCTCTACCTGTCCTAGAATTGAGTCTATGGATGACTGTTTATCCAAGTGTAACTTAAAAAAAAAAAAAAATCATTCAACTATCCTTTCTTCTCTGTTTTGTGATATTTCTTTATTAAAACTTAGCTCTTAAAATACTGCAGTTTATCAGAATTTGACCGCTGAGCTACTATTTGTGATAATTAGTTCTTCATCATGTGAGTCCTAGCAGTATCTCACAGGCTTCCAGAGGTTTGTACCTACCTTTTCAAATATTTAGTTCAATGAAATGCAAACTCATTTTGCTTAAGAACTCATTATTCTAAATTCAAAATTATCTTCAAGGAGAATTTCTTAAATAGTTTTTGGTGGTGAATATGTCTCATCTCCTTCACATTATAAAATAATAATGGAAATAATTTAGTAAAGAAAATTAAAAGAAGCCCATAAATAGAGATAAAAGCAGTTCAAGTTTGATCGAAATAATGCAGAAGCAAAATCCTAAAGCAGAAAGCTGACTTAAGTATTTACTGCATTTTAATACTTTGAGTGAAAGGTTTGGTTTTGGCAACATGCAACTGAACTGCGAAAATGTAATTTGGGAGGAAGCTAAAATCTTTCCAAGGCCATATTTCAAGGGAAAAGGGAAAGAATAAAGATTTAAACTTGATGAATTTTATTGGTATCTCAGATTAAATTTCACCCACAATTCTCCTAATTAAAAAAAGTAAAAATTAAATGTATAAAAATAATCTCCAATCAGAACTTATGCATTGCAGTTCCATAATATAAAAAGTATATGATATGTTTTACAATCTAACTAAAGAGATCTTGAAATATAACCAAAACAGTAATTTTATTCCAAAAAATATCAAGATAAATTAAATATATATTTTTTGTGAAATATACTTTTTTTGTGAAATATAATTATTTTGCTAAGTTATAGATTCAACCATTATTTTATGCGTAACATTTTTTCTGACAATAATATTCTTGGCACTTTAATAATAGGAGGTTGGACTGCATGATGTCAGGAAATATATTCCAATCTAATTATTCCGTGATAAATAGGATAATGTAGGTAAGTACAGGGAGGCATTTGTTCTCCAGGGAAAGGATATCATCTCTAGTGTGCCTGAGTCAGAGAAGAGTTTGCGTTCTTCTTTTGTAATTTGATTGTCTTCTATGTCTTTTTATTCTCTTCTGTCTTTCTTCTATGAATTTTGTGGGCTTGGTTTTTTTTTTTTTAGTTTGTGTTTTGGTTTTTTCTTTCTTGTTGGTTGGTTGATTTTTTAAAAAATTTTTATTAAAGAGAGGACTGGATACCTTACCTTTCACACTTTTTCAGGGTGTGAAGGTCTTCAAACATTTGGTGTCCTGAAATGTTTATAGAAGTGAGGAAAGGAAATATTCCTATCTCAGAAATTTGTGCTTCCTTTTGCTTTTAGTGAGAAAAAAATGTCAGTACAGTCTTGATGAAATTCCTGATTATAGTCTTATGTATAACATATCCATAATTATGTCAAAAGCCTCCCATTATTTGTAAATGGGTGGATTCTGTCCTTGTCCTAGATGGACTGTAAGCAGAAAGTGGACTCACTTACTTAGTGGTTACACTCCATTATAACACACTATGGATTTCTAGTCAGGACAAATGCCATTTTTGAGGATGAAACTCTTCAAAGTGCAGTTGACATTTACCTTTAATTCACAGAATTTAAAGATGAAAGTGAGAGAGAGAGAGGAAGATCAAAGCTCCATCAGCTTAACCAACTCACCTTTTGTCTATGAACTGTGCTTCTTACAAACACATTTGGTAGTATATTGGTCATCCTGGTTTTAAATGTGCCAGTGGGATGAGGCTTCCATCACCTGTGGGATACCTCAGTGCTGTTAATTGGCTTACAAGAACCAATACTGTGGAACTACAAAACTGAAAGGATGAATTTAATTTCTGACCTTTCATTTAATTTCTGTAATTCAAACTAACTTCACTGTAGTAAGACTTGATGAAGTTTTCCAGCTTTCATTCAGTCTCACTTGACTTAGAAGAAGTATGCAAGCCTGCAAATATAAGATTCTGTTCATTAAAAGCTTTTTAAAGTACTTCAAAAAATACGGTTATCTCAAAGACAAATGTGCAACTAAAAATACTGAATGTTCTAAAAATGAAAAACCAGACAAAAAAAGGAATAAATGCACAAAGAACAGGGACGCATGAAGAATATGGTTTGCAATTCTCCACAAATAATCTAAATCTCTCATTTGCTTTAGTTTACCAAAATTACATTTACAAGCAATGCATTTCTTTGAGCACACATTCAGTGTCACTGATGGAAAACTATTTTCGCAGTTTTCAGCAATGTAATTTATCTTGCAAGAAGTTAGAAATTTTTCTGCAATGTAACTTCATTAGAAAATTATAGCGCATTAGCTCTAGCAATGTCATGATTGTTGCAATCATAAGTTTATTAAGTAAACAGTCTAAATTTGAAATAAACAGAGCAGCCACCTCTCCTAGAACAGTTTGAGAGCTGCCTTGGGTTCTATGGGTGCATCAGGTCCATTATCTATTCTATCCAGTTAAGAGTAACTCTGTCTTGCACGCCATTGGCAAGTCATCTTCTGTTACTAAATTATTCCCCTTTTATGCCAAAGTGAACATTAAAGATCGAGCAATCCTACTAGTAGCTCTAGATGGAATAGTGGAGTTGCTTGAAAGCATACCAGTTTGAGCTGAGCAATTCCATGAGCATAAGTATGCAATGTTAATAAACCCTATACATTCTGTATTGCTGAATCTTTTCCTCTATTAAAGAACTCTAGCCAAACTATCAATAAAAAAAACAAAAACAAAAACATCCAAAACCAAAACAACAACCCCCGAGCCAAAACCCAAAGCACTGAAATATTCTTACTGTAGTCTTGTCTAAAGTCTAGGGTGAAATGCAAGCATACATTCGTTGGGCTGTGTTTTCTTTTTTTCCCTCCAAAGCGTACATATGGGAAAACCATTTCATATTCTATCTATAACTTTAAATTTTATTGTCAGTCCACTTATTCTTACCTGGTTTCTTGGATCTCTGTCAGAGGAACTGACATGAACCGAAGTCAGAGTCTATGCACAAATTAATACAGCTTTCTTCTGCAGGCAGAAATGCTGTCCATCCATTTCTTACCTTATTGCCTAGGGACAATCAGTATCACTATTACTATCATTGAACAACATGGGTTTTGGTGGTACCCTTTCACACAGTTTGGACAGTGTTTTGATGTGTATGAACAGATGGACTTGTTGGACCCAATGCATCTAGGAAATGCCCTTTGGGTAACTACCTTATAGTCTTCTTTTATTCCTGTCTGTAGAGCAGACCACATCATATGATCCTCCAGTAGTATTAGTGGGAAAAGGAATTTCACTTGAGAACAGCAACATGGAAATGTCTCCAAAAGAAAATGTTTCTGTATTACGCAGTTTCAGTTCATCAGATTTTCTGGAGGCAATCATCTGACTTTGGATTGTATCCATCACATCAGCTTCTCTCTCCTGACCACCTGGCTCCTAGGTAAATGTTGTTGCAATCCAGCTGAAGATGAGACATGTTGGGATTTTTTTAAGAGTGTAAAAGAAACCTGCTGATGAAGGCTCCACATGCACATATCCCATGGGAAAAATATCCTGTTCTTATGGGTCATTGTGTCTAACAAAGCAAGAGATCTAGAACTTCTCATCTGTTTCAAAACATCAAATATGGCATTGACAGACTGCACTTACCTTCGCGCACACAAATGCATGCCAAAAAGGAATTCGTCTTCTATCCACTAAAGAGATTAATACTTGTTAAGAAACTCTTTAAAGAAATTCTTGGGAAAGAGACAGGACACATGTTTAAAGGAAAATATTAAAGTGCTCACTGTTGCTAGACAAAGGTCTGGTTTTGCCAATAAAATCTCTGTTTCTGGGATGGAAGTCTATGAGTGAATAATTACTTTGGGAAAAGTTGTGCCTAGTCTGCTTTGCATTTTAGAATAAAACCAAAAGGGATTATGCCTGATTTGGTGCACAAATAATTTCCCTCTTTTGAAGTCATAGATTGTCATAAAACCTTATTAAAATTTATTACTGAACAGTAAGGAAAATTTGCTGAAAAAACATTTAAAATTACCTATCAGTTAGTTAACATAAACTTTGCAATATTTGTTTATAGGGATAGTAAATATAAATATTTTAATTAGTTATATGCTAAAAGAAGCACAGACAAATTGATGGAAATAGTTACCTATGACTCGAGAAAAGAAGCCAAACAAGAAAGTAAAAAGAAACACTAACTGGCAACAATGTTGGTGGGGTTTTTTTAACTATTATGGTGATAATTTTGTATTTGTGCAGTAATGAGCCAATGGGTAGAAGATGGCCACACCTTTCTCTCTGTTGTCTCTGTGCTGGTTTAAGGGGAAACCAGCAGGAGAAATAAACCTAACTCAAAAGACATTATAAGTCAGAGTTAGAATTCAATAAAAATATTACAATAAATGCAATGATACAAAGAAAACTTGGTTTTAACCCACAAACCCCCAGCATCCTGAGGCACAAACAGAGGGATGTTTGCTAGCTCCTGTGCTGAGCCCCATGTGGTCCCCCTGAGTCCAAAGTAAAAGGAAAGGAAAACTTGTTGGTGAGGATGACGGTTGCAGTCTGGTTGAGAGTGGCAGTTGCAGCCCTGTCCAGGTTGTGGTCCTCCTCTGGGATCTGACAAGTGGTATCAGAAGTCCCCAAACCCCAAGATTATATATGCTTAGGTTCAGATGGGAATGCCCAGCACCTCTCCCAGGGTGGGGAGTTCCACAGTGGGTGATCTGAGTCATGGGGTATTTTTTGAATCATTAATGGCTCATTAGCAGACATGACTGCTCAGGCTGGGTGTGAAGATCCCCAGATGGGAGCTATGACAGCTTCTGTCTCACAGGCTTCTTTAACACCCAGCCTGTAGCCTGAGGGGTGAGGTATGCCCTGGGCAGCTGCTGCAAATGGTCCATTGTTAACAGTCTGTTAGAAATGACATAGAGAGTGTACAATGCAGTTTTGTTTACACTCACACAGTAATAAGGTGGTCCCAGCTGCTCTAACTAGGACGGTCTCACCCACCAAAAAAAGGATTTCTCATTGCATATGCGTATGTGTTTGCACAGGCACATCTTCATCTGTTTGACCAGCTCTGCAGTCATTTAAAATACCACAGCTGCAGTAGAGTGCTAGCAATGAAGAGAATCTCTCAGCCATATGGCAGATAGTAAATATGTATCAAAAGCATGAGACAAAACCATGCAATACCACATTAGGGTACATGTCCACAGAAGACAGAGAAAACAAAAAGTGAATACTGTGTACTCTTCATTCTAGTCAGAGCTATTTGCTAAGAACAGACAACATATATACATTATTCCTGAGTGAAATTCCACATTTATAAAGGTATGTAGCCTGCATGTCCTCACAAGGACTGTGGAACAATAAAAAACAAGCCTTTCTGTCTGAAAACAAACCCTATAAGTTAGACAGCACTGGGAAAAGTTTTTGCATTTCAGCTTGATCTGTTCCTAGATCTTTTCCCAGAACAGACAGGAGTATGAGTGCTTCTGCTCTATATGTGAATCCAACCATAACACCATAACTAAAAAACCCAAAATTTTCTTGTGATTCATGATTGAAAATATGAGTTTAATATTTATTCACTCAGTTTACTAATTTCTCTTCAGAGAGAAAACTGCATCAAGAGAATGACTATGCCAAAGCTGTTCTTGACCTTTGTCAAACTGTTTGTCCACATACAGTCATCTACAACTTTACTGACGTAGTTTGTGGTGTCTTCGGCAAACTGATGTGTACAAATCATGTGTCTGTAATACACTGATGCACAACTAGTTTCTTAGTGACTTACTTCCCTTTGAGAATGCTGTTAACAAGCTGCCTCTGCTTACTTGATCCCTGACCACGTAGCAGCTTTGGGCTTCTTGTCTTTCCCATTTTGTCTGTAAGGGTTCAGATGGTTACAAGGTTAAAATGTAGGTGAGGAAGGATATAGATTTAATCACCTAGTACAGGGAATTCCAACAAACTAGTATTAAGAGATGGTAATAGAATATCTTAGTCCCACAAACCTAGTAGCTGATTTCTTACTAGGGAAGCAATTGTATTTTCTAGCACACATAAATTGCATCCTGTTTGATGTTTGTGTAATGGACTTTTCATGTCATGATTGATCATACTTTTAACCTTTCACCAATATTTTGCTACAGTAAAATATTTTCACTGCCCTAAACCAAACTAAACCAATAAAAAAATTTAAAATTACATTAAAAATAAAAAGTATATTAAAAAAAGAAGGTCATACAAAGACATTTCTGACAATCATGTAGCCACACAAGCTAGAAACACTGCAAATAGGTGCTTAACCACATCTTTGGGGCAAACAGACCTTCAGCTTTTATCATACTCTTGTTTAGACCATAGTTAATGTATTGTTGTGCTTATGTGGTAATATTTATTAGAATCCTTGAACTCTAGTATAAATAATGTCATACATTTGTCACATGTTCCTATATTTCTTATGACATCTGTAAACTACTGATTTTTATTAATACATGCTCCCATAGTCAAGCATGGTATTAATTCTGGAGTCTAGCATATTTTGCTCATACTGATGACTTATCATTGTTACTCTTTCAGCGGGAGCTTCGGAACTGGCAAGTGGCAGTGCTGTGGGTGAGTGTTTGTATTCATATATGCAACTTTTTCTGTATATATGTGTGTAACCACAACATACAACTCTGTAGTAATTCTAAGTGGAGAAATATGCACATTACCATTCAGAAAGATGAAAGCTAAAACCAGTTGTATTCTGAGTGAAATACAAATTCAGACTGACTCTCCTCACACAGACTGAAGTGCCAACTCTATCTTCAGTATTTAACCATAATTACTCTCAATTATAGTCTTAGTTTCTTCCCACTGGGTAATTATAGATTGAGCACCAGCAATCACCTCAGGACTTCAATTAATGAAAAGTTAAACCCCTTTGTGCTTATTTACTCTGTGCTTATGCATTCACCTCATTTCAAGTAATGATTTCTGTAGGTGTGCAAAAAGTTTTAGGAGGATGAGCAATCATTAATACCAGGACCTTCATGTGTTTTTGCAGCCTGAAGTTCCATGATATTACAGAAAAAAAAAGACAGTAAAATTACTGGTTTTAAGTATCACAGTGGTTGTGTTTATGCCAGTATGGAGTCTTAAACAGTTGTCCCTTGTTCTTGGAGTCATAACAGAAAGAAATAGTGAGCAGAGTTAATGAAACAGGACTTTGTTCTCAGTAGGCCTTGTTGGTGACACTATGGTCAAGCAGTAGTTATTTCTGATGTGGGTTATGTAAGCATCAAGTAGGACACCTAGGGAATCCTTTTTGTGCAAATGCCCCACTTTCATTTTAATAATCTGATATCTGTCATGGTTTAGGAAGGGTACTTCCCAACTAAGTGTTCCCACTGAGACTGTACAGTCTCCCACCTCCTCCTGCTGCATTGGGATGGAGAGGAGAATTGGCCATAAAAGGCACTGAGAGAACAGGCACCCTGTATTTTGTCTGCCTGACATAAACTAGCACTGTATTTGTTAGTGCTTCTGACTTTTGGAAATGAACCTTTTCCTGGTACCTTAGCTGCAGCTTAGTATCTCATGTACCTGTGGCCAAATAACTGGTCACAAGGCATCCTCCAAAATTCTACAGTGCTTATTAAGACCTTTGTTCCTTCTTGCTGGCTGGTGGGGTCATAGCTACTATTTTGTTAACTCTGTCCATTGGAATATGATGATGTCCATCTTGCCATTCTACACCTTAAAACTGAATTTCCTGGACAGGTCCTGTAAAGTAAAATATACCCAAAGAATGGCAAAAGGGTGCAAAGGATTCAAAAGGTTTATTTCAGAGGTGAGGGTGCTGAAAACTTATATAGATCCTAATGATGCTGCATGGGCAGCATCGGCCTCAGAGTAAAGGAAAAAGGTGAGACTTTTGTTTGTTACTTGGGCTTTATCATCACTTCCCCCCCCCTTGGCTCTCCCACTGGTTGCTAAGGCCTTGCAGCACATCTGTGAGTGTTACCTCTCTTGTGCCTGGAGAGTAACCTTCTGTGGAACGCATGCAGAGAAGCATGCCAAAACTGTATTTGGGAAACATGCCTCATTCCAGGCAGAAAAGCTTCCTTAGCAAAAAGTAACTTCCTCCTTGGTAGCAATATGTTCTGGATAAGACCTATTATCCCTACAGGTCCCTTGACTTGACTTTGCTATATGGCAAAACCGGCTCCCACTAAGACTTTCCAAACCACAGTGCAGCTCACTTGTTGCCCTTTCCACCCCCTACAGTGGGATGAAGAGGAGAATTGGAAGCACAAAAGGAAACAATCATAGGTTAATATAACAGTTTACTGGGAACAGTAATGACATGAAAAAACAAACAGTAGGAGGAACTATATCAATAACAAAGGTGTATAAAAGAGAGAGAGTGATTCACATGCAAAATACTCACTGAGCCAAATCTGACCTGACCACAGCCACACCACCGCAACTAGAACAGACTTCAGGCAATGACAGCAGGGATGTGAGTGGGTAGTGAATAACCTCTGCATCCTGATCATGCCCCCTCCTGCCTACTGCAAAAATTAACCCTGTTCTGGCCAGAATCAGGATAATTTTCAAAGGAAAATTGGTGACAACCTTAGCAGAGTGCATAAAACAAGGGTCTCTGTGTGCTCAGGTTGAGCTGGCTGAAATATCAGAGAAGACAAAACATCATAGACAGTGAGTCAGATTGTAGTTCAGCCTCAGACTTCCCACATTCTTCAAATCAAGTTACTATCTAGATGTTCTCTTTTAACCCTGCCTGTCTTCAGTGGGAATAGGAAATGCAATATTACATTAGTTATTACCATAGGACCCACCCTATTTCTCCCTCTCCTACTCTCATAAGAAAACTTTTCCTCCCACAGCTATAGTTTTAAACAATATTTACCAGGATACAGGAGGCACAACTGCTGTAGTTTGTTTCTTTTCGGGTTCATTAGCCAGCATCTTATTCTAATGTTAATTTTCATTTATTACTCCTAATTTTTTTATTCTAGTCTTGGATTTGATATTACCAATTTCAAATCTGTCAAAAATCATCATACAGTGGAGAACTGTGTTCTAAATTTAACATAATATCCCAGAATATTTTGTGTTCTGTTTCCCAGGTGCCAGGAAACACCAGAAACCAGTACACATCAGAATAACTTTTAAGGATTGTCAAGTTTAACAACAATAGACACCTTCAGGTCAATTATTGAATAAAAACATATGGGTTTTGACCACATTAAATAAGAAAAAAAAAGATAGAGTTAAAAACACTCAAAAAAACCCCTCAGATAAAATATTTGCAGCCTTTGCAGTTAAAATATTGATGTATTGAGATGGTATATAAAAGCAATGCTGAACTAAGTAAACTGGGTAAAAAAAGGAGAAGTTTAACAATAAGAAAAATACTAATAAGCATGTCATCATGGACTAACATTTTAAATAGTATAAAGCACCATGTCTAGGCCACACGGTTGCCCAGGTGGTTCACTTATATTTAAGACTACAAGAGTTTCATCCTTGTGAACTCTTACAAAGCTTTTGAGTTCTTTGATACCTTGAATTAGATAAAAGAGAAAAAGCCACACCCTTTTTCATGAGAGAATTCTTTCAATTTAGTGAGAAAATAAGTATTTCGGCAAAAAGATTTTACAAAAGTAACAACCAAGGAGAAGCATTCCACAAAGCAGCCAGCAAATACCAACCCCAAACATCTTGAAATACAATCCATCAGCTTTAAGTTACCCACAAGAGATTAAGAAAAGAGAAAAGAGTAAAGAAAGAAAGCAAGAGGCTAAAAGAAGAAAGAAGAAGAGAGAAAGAGGTTAGAATAAGAGAAACTTGTATAGCTACCACCAAAGATCACATGATGGCAGGTGCCAGAAGAAAAGTCAAGACCAGATGGAGGCCCTGGGAGCCTCTATTATGTGCCCCAGAACCAGTGGCCACTCCTCCCAGGTGGGAAATCAGGCTCGCTGATCACTCAATGCTCTCCAGGCCAGAGTGAGGAGTGCTGCAGCCAGTCAGAGGCTCCAGGGGCATGGTGTGGGTGGGCTACCAGATGGGACTTTTTGATTGACAAGCTCTTACCACACACTTCCTGTGCTCTCAGCTGTGTGCATTCCAGATTGCCATGCTGGCTGTAGAACATGTGCCTTCCAATTCTCCCATCAGGATGAAGGCCCAACCACAGCCCCTCCTCCAACACACACAGACACGAAATGATTGATCTGATGCAACAATTAAATCATCTAGTGAGATATTAATCCAGTCTCTTACAAATAGTTCCAGTTTTTTAGAGGTTTCAGTCATCAGACATTGAGCAGAAATGCCTCAAAGCCTTTTTGTTTGTTTCAATTTCTAGAAAGAGAAATTGTCCATTTTACATTGTAGTATTGAAGTATTGCTGCACAACAGTTAGAAAAAGATCTTTTCTAAAACATATGTAGTAACAAGGCTTTCTGGGGAAAAAAAAAAGACCATTAAGGGAAGGCAAATTTTCAGTGATTGAGACAAGGAGTTGTAAAAATAGCCTTATTCTATCTCTACTGTCAAAGCAGAAATATGCCACATAGAATTATAGAATGGGTAAGTTTGGAAGGAACTCCTGAGTCATCTGGTCCAATCTCCTTGCTCAAGCAGAGTCATCTTAGAGCACACGACACAGAGTTCCAAACAGACAGGTCTTGAATATCTTCAGTAAGGGAGACTCCACAACCCCTCAGGTAAATTTGTTCCAGTTCACAGTCATGCTCAATAAAGTTCTTCCTCATATTCATGTAGAGCTTCTTGTGCATCAGTTTCTGCCTTTTGTGTCTTGTCCTATTGCTTGGCACTGCCAAGAAGGCCTGACTCCATGCTCTTGATATCTTTCCTTCAGATACCGACAGACATCTATTTTGTCCCTTCGGAGTCATCTCTTCTCAAGGCTAAACAGGCCCAACCCTAAGCCTTTGATTATAAGAGAGATACTCCAGTTCCTTAATCATCTTTGTTGCCCTCTGTCGCACCCACTGCAGGAGCACCACATCTCTCTTGTGCTGAGTAACCGAGAAATAGACGCAGCATTCCAGATGTGACCTCACCAGAGCTGAGTAGAAGGGCAGGATCACCTCACCTGACCTCCTGGCAATACTTTTCTCAATGCACCCCAGGATACCATTGACTTTCTTAGTCATGTGGACACACTGTGGACTCTTGGACAACTTGGTCCCCAGCCCATTTTGGTGCATAGAGTAAGCCTATGTGAAGGGAGGGACGGAAGAAGGTAATCTTAACAGTAAAAATGAATGCCCCCTATTTAATTATTTGTCAGAAAGGGACTGCCTCTGAACACCTTCCATCATTATTTGTTATCTCCGAATATGTGCCACATACTATTTTCAATCTTTTGTCTATTTCAGGTGAGATATTAATCTACATATTCTCATATTCTTGCAAAGTATTTTATAATACAAAAACATCACATCTTGATTTTAGGACAGTTTATTTAGAGAAATGCACTCCCTGAAGTCCTATATGTTCATAAAGTCCTTTCTGGTTATTTTATTGTCAGTTAAGTAGGGCCCCAAACAATTATATCTCTGCTGGCCTTGATCAGAGTGGGAGGTTATACAAAATTACCTACTGGTGTTCCTTCCAACCTAAATTTCTTTGTGTCTATCTGCTTCTGAAGTACAGGCTAATCATTAGGAGAATAAAAATTTAAAATAAATTAAAACTGTTATCTGGTTTCTGTTTTAGCTCTAAAATGTCCAAGATTGTCCAGATTTTGATAAACAGGGATCATACCTCTACTTGAGAACTCAAGTGGCTTAGAAGAGTCAGCACTCAGGTTGAAGTAACAATTTAATAGTAGGGATCCTACTTTCATAGACTGGCAGCTTCTTTAGAAAGAATATGAAATTTCTAAAGACTAATACTAAAATATGCTAAATGGATTTATATTAATGATGGTGCTCACATGCAGTACTTTTATTAATTAATCAGCTTTATTTATTTGAAACACACATAAGAGTTTAACTTGTGGTATTCCCTTTTAGGGGAAAGAAAAATAAAACAAAAAAAACAAAGGCAGGCAGAAGCCATGGTTGAAAAAGGAATATCTGGTGAGATATTTGAGATTCACAAAGGACTTTCCTCTTTCCTGTGGGACCTGTAATTTCAGCACTGTTAAACAACTAGATTTGAAAGTGCATTCTAATCATACCTTGTAATCCAAGAACGATTTCTTCAGGATTATGAAAGAAACTGCAAAATTCCTCTTAAGGGAAAGTACATTTCCTATATGCTAACATTTTCTTTTTATTTGTAGTGGTGGAGGAAAGGGAATGTTACTAGCTCTAACTAAGAAACTTGCTACAATGGTACCTATTTGACAATGGATATGATCAATGTTTTAAGAAACAGAAATATGTAATCTGAACCTGTGTTGAAGCCATATGAAGCTGAGAAAAGGGCAGAGATATCTGAAAGATTAAGAAAAATATTGTAGTTTTACTAAGCTGTTGCCTTTTGGCTTAAGCTATGCCTCCCGAGATTTGTGCTTCAGTTTGTATCATTGACAGTCAATATACTGATTGATTTTTAAGAAGTTAAACTATGAGAATTAAATTGAATTTAACTTTTACAGGCTGAAGCACTTGTAGCCCGGAGAAGTTTAATGTTGTTGAATGTTCAATCTATTTTAAGGACGATTATCTTTGTCCGACTGCTTTTAGACTTGAGAAGCATGATGTTTCAAAGTCACATAATCCTCGAGCTATTTGGAATTACAGAAAATGCTTCCACATTTCCTATTTAAGATTCAGCAACTGTGGGTAACTTTGCTGAACATAAGAGAATGAAAATACTGAATCTCACTGATTTATTTTCATCCTTACCAGAAAATAACAGAAGCAACGGAGACTTTCAGTTTACCTTCCTAAACCGGAATCAACAAAAGAAAAAAATATTATCTATCTAGCCATGAAAGCTTAGTTGCAGCAATGGAAAGGCAATTTAACTGTAATGTGCATCATTCTGACACAGAAATCAGTGGTTTTTAACACTCCATCATATAATCAATAATCAAATTCTGCTTATTCTAACTTAGACTTGTATAAATTCAGGAGACTGTCAGGTAGGAAGGTATGTGCAAATACTGCAGTTCACTTTGTGTCAAGTAGAAGTCCTTTCTTGCTGAAGTCAAAAGATCCTAAATTCTGATTCTGTTTGTGTTTTTCCTTTATCTAAAATGTTCTTCTAACCTGTCTTAACTATAGGTCCTCTCCCGTATTTGAGCATTTCTCAAAGACAGTTCTGGGAAGCAAATATTTTCTATGTCTGTCTGAAAATTCCAATTTTTTTCACATCTTCATTACTTAAATAGAAAAATAAAATTATTCTGATATTGTTCACCTTTTCTTTTTAAGTAGTACAACTTTCCATTTTTGAGGAAGGGAAAAATGTTTATATTACTAATTCAGATGTTGCAGAGATCTGCCCCTGTGGTGCTATGTAGGCTAGGAGGGACTCAGTGCAAATGCATTTTGCATCCATGTATCATGAAAGAGTTCAAGAGAGAAAAGATACAATCAATTTTAAGTGTCCATGAACACCTATGGAGAAACACATGGCATATCTGAATATCAAATGAAATAATTATGATCGGTATACTCTAATGAATACCAAATGAATCCATAATGAAAGGACCCTAAGCGTTATTTTGATTAATTATGTCACAATGTTGTTGGTGGATAACAGCAGTATTCATTGGCTGGAAGCTATACCCTGACTTTTAACTGCAGGGTTAAAGTGCACATTATTTTTCTGCAATGTAAAATAGATGCAAACACTACTATGTATTTGACAGTTACTCATACCAGAATGCAATTCCTTAAACCTTACCAATCTTTCACTTTCTTGAGAAACATAATCCATTAAAATAAAGGAAGAAATGGCATGAATATATGAATAATATATGGTTTTTCCATGGGAAGGTGCAAGATTTTCTTTGGGATATAAGATACTAGGAGAGAAAATAAAGATCTGTGAAGACATAGTGAGTTATGCCTCTGAAATAATAAATGCTCTATTAGTACACATCTGTGTCACCTCTATAAGTCAAGATAGTCATTGGTCCTTTAGGTCATAGAAGTGCTCTTCCTTTTTCATTCTTCTTTTGCATTTCACTTCATCGTGCCTTAAACTTTCTTTACTTTTTGTGGAAAGTTCTCTAAATTCATACACAGTGCAGTAGCATATGAAGACTACTAAACTAATTCTGCAACTTATTGAAAGCAGTCAATTAAATAAATTACAGTCTGCAATTATACAGTGTTTCAATAACTGACTTTATTCTTCATGAATTAGGCATTTATTTCAACCACTATCTTTTAATTAAACTTTTGAAGGAATGTCTTGGTTTTGTTTACTATTTTCTTGGCAATGTTGATCTTCTACATGTACATAAACTTACTAGTTTGAATGAGTAAACCAATAGCTAGTTTCACTGGGGTCTTCGCTTACACATCCCACCACCAACACCCTTTTTCTCACTGTTACTTGAGACTTTAAAAGTTCTACTAAGGAAATCCAAAAATGGTCTTTCATGTTCACAACAATGAAATACGTCAAAAAACAAACAAACAAAACAACACTCCCCTCCCACCCCCCCACCCCCCAATAAATAAGCAACCACATCACAACCTTATACTGTAAAATAATAGAGAGGTTTGAATCATGTGGGTTTTGAAATTTATTTATTGCTTATGGAAACCATAAAATAGAGGTTTTCCTGAAGCTGCACAGCAGAAAGAATTTTTTAGTTCTTTACCTGTATTCAGGAAGACTTCTATAAAATTGTAAAAAAAAATCACTTTAAATTCAATGTCTTCAGGAGCTTCCAGTGCTACTGACTTGTATGTGTCTTTGCTAAAGACAGTCATATTTAAAATTAATGCCTGTCTTGTAATAGACAATGCCACATGCAGCTCTTTAGGGAGTTTGCTTTTAAAATGAAAGATAAGGGGGAAAAATAAAAATAAAAAAAGAAACAGGGAAAGGCTGAACTGACAGATTCCTTCATGCCCAGGAGCAATACAACATGCTTCTGCAGAAAGACACTGATTAGCTACTGATTTCCACCAGTTTTGCCATCAGGCAGCCAGGCTCTCTCCAATTTCTGCAGCCAGCGCCTTCCCGTCCATGAGCTCTGGAGGACATGGGTCAGGACATAAGCAGTCAAATCATATTCTTGTCTTTTTCCTGACACATAAGTGGTTATGGTGACCTGAAAGGACCTGCTTGTTACTCACAAAGGCTGTAATGTAGCTGCATTAGCAATTCTCTCCTCTAGTTTACTCAATCCCTCTATTCAGCAGGTGCATCGAGGAATCACTCCCCTTCTGGCCCAGTGCAAAAAGTATAGACTAATTATGCTTATCATGCACTCTGCTTATCATGCAGAACTCATCCATTCCTTGTATTCCTCCAGTTGATTCTTTTCTGTCTACACTTCTTACCTCTGGGTCTTCCCAGTATACCTGACTTAGCACAGAGCTGGGATTTGGAGACAGATTCCAAGTAATTTCTTTAGTCATTCAATGTTGTCAAACCATGAAGGTCCATTTCTTTAAATTACTGTGAATATATGCAGACTTGCTAGTTTTTCAATTTCAACTCTACAAATACTCATAATGATTGTGTATCACTTCTTTTCCAGTCATTACCTTACCATCTTATTTACACTCTCCATTGCATGGAGCAGATCATTCTGAGTGCAATCACACAGCACCTTCAGGATGGACAACAGATCAGACCCAGCCAGCAAGGGTTTAGGAGGGGCACGTCCTGTCTGACCAACCTGATCTCCTTTTATGATCAGGTAACCTGCCTGGTGGATGAGGGGAAGGCTGTGGATGTGGTCTATCTGGACTTCAGCAAAGCCTTTGACACAATCTCCCGTAACATACTCTTGAAAAAGCTGGTAGCCCATGGCTTGGACAGGTACACTCTCTGCTGGATTAAGAACTGTCTGGATGGCCAGGCCCACAGAGTGCTGGTGAGCGAGGCTGCATCCAGCTGGTGGTCGGTCACTAGTGGTGTCCCTCAGGGGTCAGTGTTGGGTCCAGTTTTGTTTAACATCTTTATGTATGATTTAGATGAGGGGGTTGAGACCATCATCAGCAAATTTGCTGATGACACCAAGTTGGGAGGGAGTGTCAACCTGCTGCAAGGCAGGAGGGCTCTGCAGAGGGATCTGGATAGACTTGAGAGATGGGCTGATTCCAATGGGATGAAGTTCAATAAGGCCATGTGCTGGTTCCTGCACTTTGCCCACAACCCCCTGCAGCACTATAGGATGGGGACAGATTGACAGGAGTGTGAACATGAGCCCACAGTGTACCCAGGTGGCCAAGAAGGCCAATGGGATCCTGGCCTATATCAAGAATAGTGTGGCCAGCAGGATGAAGGAAGGAATGCTCCCCCTGTACTCAGCACTGGTGAGGCCACACCTTGTGTATTGTGTCCAGTTCTGGGCCCCTCAGTTCAGGAAAGACATTGAGGTTGTGGAGCAGGTCCAGAGAAGGGCAATGAGGCTGGTGAAGGGACTTGAGCACACGTCCTATGAGAAGAGGCTGAGGGAGCTGGGGTTGTTTAGTCTGGAGGAGGCTCAGGGGTGACCTCATCACTCCTTACAACTACCTGAAAGGAGGTAGCCAAGTGGAGGCTGGTCTCTTCTCCCAGGCAACCAGCAGTAGAACAAGAGGGCACAGCCTTAAGCTCTGCTAGGGGAGGTTTAGGTTAGACATTATGAAGAAATTTTTATAGAGAGAGTAATCAGGCATTGGAATGGCCTGCCCATAAAGGTGGGTGGATTCTCCATCCCTGGAGGTTTTTAAGATGAGACTGGATGTGGCACTTAGTGCCATGATCTAGCAATCATAGTGGTGTTGGATCAAGGGTTGGACTTGATGATCTCGGAGGTCTCTTCCAAGCCAGCTATGATTTAGGTGATTTCTACCGTTTCCTTTTAGTTTCTCAGGTAGCTTTTCTTTCCCTCCTAGTAATATATAAAAGCTCTTTTATTCGTGTATTTTTGTGAGTTCATATGTAATGATTTCTGTTTAATTCTACTTTTTTCTGTAGTCTATCAGGGTGTCATGTGCAATGTACTTCACAAACTGCAGTATTTCTTCAAATTTTAAAAGGCATAGAAAAAAGTAGTAAGCGTATAAGAATACATTCTAATGTTATTTTATTGTGTTGTACTTAATTTGTTTATCAAGTTCAACGCAGTTCCACACCAGGTGTTTTCCAGAAATCTTATTTCTTGTTTTAATATTTCATACCAGAATGACATCCTGTTAGAAACAATGAGATTTCTGCCTTTCAGTGTTGGAAAGAAATATACAGTATATTAAAAAAAATTTAAGCTGGAATGTGTGCAGATTTCCTAATTGAGACAATGTAAAGGACAGTATTGTTAGTTATTTGCCTTGTGGCTATATTAGCAAAAGCACTCAACTGCTTCCTTCTGCCTGGATTTCCCACCTACACAATGAACAGTGTATTTCTACCTCTTTCAGTGTTTACATGAGGTAAATGTTCTCTGTTCACTAAAGTCTGGAAAACACATAGTAACTCAAATTGAAGAACAGCAATATAAAACCAGATCTATTCTACAGATGCTATCTCTTGTTTTCGTGTTTGCTTCATAAACTGCTCTTTTTTAGATATAGATGAGACTGACAGAGAAATGCCAATCTGTCACACCACAGGAACACAAAAACTAGGCATCTTGCCATCACAACTGTCTTCTTTGCCAGAGGATTGTCCAGAAGAGATATTTGAAAATACATAATATTAAATAGGCTTTAAAAAGAAAACACAGAGAGAATGTGCTAATGTCTTCAAACCAGACCTAATTCTTTTAACACTGGACTATGAATTCACTTATTTGACTAGTGAACAATAGAACAATTAAGGTATTGCAGTAATTTTGTTGGTGTTTGTTAGGATGCAATATCAGCAGATTTTGTATCAGGTGACCTTCTTTAACCCTCATACCCTGCTAAGCCAGAGACAAAGTGAAGAATCAAGGTCATTTTTCAGTCTGTGTTAACTAGAATGTCAATTACTCTTTTGCTCTGCCACAAAGCAGTCACAGAGTGTTAGTGCACAGACTCAGATGTGAGCACATAAAGAGGGACAGCCTCAAGATTTAGTCTGCTGATGTCAATGTTTGCCATTCTAATCCTATTGGTAGTCAACATACTATGCAAGTTTTTGATTCACTTTTCAGGTTTTCAATAATTGATTCAAATACAGTCCTTTTTACTTCCTTTTAAATTGAATTATTTCCTAAATACTTTTTGGGGACTTTCGTGCAAATAAAATATGGTTCTTTGCTTTCCTCAGAATCAGAGACCCATAGAATGGTTGAGGCTGGAAGTCATCTTGTCCTGCTCTCCACTGCTTAAAGAGGATTGCTTGAAGTAAGATGTGAAGGATCATATCCAGATGGCTTTCGAATAGCTTCAGGGATAGAGACTCCAGAACTTCTGTGGGCACCTTGTTCTAGTGTTTAGTCACCCCATAGTGAAAAAGTGTTTTCTGTTTGTCGTAGGTTGAGCTGGCAAAATGCCAACTGTCTAAGACAGAGTGAAAAGGGAAGAAGAGGGAAAGGGGAAAAAACCCTCCAAACTAGGTTTATGCTGAAACTAACTATATGAATTTATACAGAAAAGAGAAAATTAGGAGAAAACTACAATGTAACACACACACAAGTTATATATATATATATATATATAAAGAAATAACCTCCCACTCCTCAGTTAATATAAAGTCTATTACTCTAGATCTATAAGTACTCTAAAAGACACCTAGCAAGAAACAGAAAGAGTAACAACAAAATGTTTCTGCTTCCCTGAATTCAAACAAAATGCAAGCAGTGGCAGCAGGAACAGCAGGGCCCACTCTAGCAAAACAGGAGTTGCACTACGTCCTGTCTGTACCTCAGCCATAATGGAACTGAATAAGCCACTCCCACACACTGGATTTTACCCCTCTTGAGATGATGCAACATGGTATGGAATACAATATTATTGGCTAGAAGAAGTCAGCTGTTAGCTAGCCCAGATCATCTCAAGTCAGCTGACAATCCTGACCTGGTCTGAACTTCAAAGCCTAAATTTAGGCCTACTCAGCTAAACCCATAACACTGCTCTTCAGATGAAAACTCCCATGTTTTTGTTTTCCTCTTTTGCATTCTGTCTTGTAAATGGAGAGCACCGAAAGGAGCCTGGCTCCAACTTTGCTTCAGATATTTGTACATATTCATGAGATTCCACAAAGCTTTCTCTGCTTCAGGATAAACAGGCCCAGATCCTTCAGTCTTTCCTCACATGGGAGATATTCCCATCTCTTAAACACCATAGTGTTCTCTGTTCTCTCTAGTACCTGTGTATCTTTCTTGCACTGGGAAGATCAGAACTAGATCCCATACTCCAACTGGAATCTGAATTCTCCATGTAATTGTTATCATTAAGTGTATTAATTACACAGAATTTAACTATCTCATCCCCCTTCAAGTGCTGTAATCTACCTGAGTGACTAAATCAGCACTGTCAAAATGCCAGGTGGATGTGCTTATAATATGTTCCATGTCTTCCCTGAAAAGGGTATGTAACCAGAATAACTAGCACAATACAAAGTAGAGTAAATATGAGAAAGAGAATGACTGCAGGGATACAGGACACAAGGGTACTGAGTGAACAAGTGGCAACAGGCAGCAACCCTCTTGCAAAAAGCTGCAGAATGAAAATCAGTGTGAACAATCTGAAAGCAGACACCATATGCAGGAACCATAAAGCTTTAAGTCCCATAGTATAATTGTACAGGAGATATACAAAGCACTGTGGCAATGGCGAGTAAGATAAACATCATGTTCCAGCACCTCTTTTTGTTCCAGGATGAGAAATGTTATGAATGACTTCAATTAAAGTAATGTTACTTTGACATTTTCCCTATCTCATGCAGGGGTGCTAAGTTGTATGGACCACTGTATGGTCACTTGTAAAATAAAGTAACATGATGTTTGTGGTTTAGAAATTATATTCCCTAATTTAATGTTCCCACTGAAAACACCCCAGGGCATGTGCCACTCACCTGCTCTCCACTCCCTAGCTCCCTATGGAGGGATGGAGAGGAGAACGGGAGGCACAAATGGTGAACACCACAGGTTGAGATTAGAAAAATTTACTGGAAACAGTGACGAAATAAGAAAATGAACAGTAACAACAATCTAATAACAGAGTGTACAAGATAGATGAATTATTCACATGTGAGTGTTCCATATGCTGAACCTGCACTAACCCAATCACACAATTCAGCAAACCAGAAAAAGAAGCAACACCCCTCTCGCATCATGTGAGGTGGTAGAGAATAACCCCAGGATGGCGGCCATGCTCATTCTAGCTGCTGCAAAAGTTAACCTTGTCTTGGCCAGAACATATACATGTAAACATTAGAGTTCCCAGCTGACTCATCTGATCAATATCTACCATTTTGAGTCCAAATTTGTTTCACAGTGAAGATACTTGTTTTCTGAAATCCCCTTCTAGAACATTTTAATTAAGTTGCAACATTAAAAGTTAAATCCGTTCCTTCTTATCTTATTTGAGATGGTAATCAATTAGAAATTAATCTGGCTAGAAAAATGTGAGTTGTGAGGTCAAGTCACTACATGAATATCAAGAAAATTACCTAAAAACTGAGATACTGGCAAATAATTTTTTTCTAGATTAATTCAATCTTTAAACATGACCAGGAGTTGATGTGTATTCTAGAGGAGCTGAGCTGCTACAGACAGCTTAGTTCTCACACTGCCCTTTATGGCTCTGATTTCTTAGTTCCAATCTCAAACAGCCTTTGACTTGCTAGACAACCACAGCTACTTTTATAATCTTTAATGGAAACCAGGAGAGTCAGAAAGACGAATTGTGTATGTTATTACCTTGTTCCAAAACATACCCCACAACATTAAAACCCGCTACCTGGGCATAAAGTTCATTACAGAGAACTGGAGACTATTTTTCATTGCTTTGCAAAATTTTTTGTCGTAAGCTGGACCAATGAAAACATACTCCTTAGTCATGGGGATGAAAGGTAAAGACATGTATTTGTTGAAGCATGTAATATTTCTGACCAGGAAGTCTGGGCTTAGTATTGGAGTTACACAAAATGCGTGACTTGAGGCATAGAACAGAGAGACATAAAAGGTCTGTAGTGGGTCACTTTCACCCACATCTAGTCACCCAAAATGTATTATTACAGCTAGTTTTATCTCTATATGTATTAAGGCAATCAGTTAACAGCTTTCATGGGTCTATTTTCTCTGTCTGTGTACCCACATCATTCTGAAAGAGGAGGTAGTTGCTGAATTAGAGTATTCGTAGAGTCTCGCAGGAAACTTAAATTAGTTTTGCTACCCAGACACAATCACCCCATTTTATCTCTCCCTTCAGTGTTCACTGACCTCAATGATGAGTACACGGCCATTTATGGACTCCCACAGGCTCTGTTTAAACTTTACAGTGCTACTTAGACACTTGGTCCAAGATGATGCTTCAGGTCAATGTCCTCATTTGTTGAGAAGAAATCTGGGTTTTATACAGCTTAACTCTCTTGAGAGGCCAGATTTTTCAGGGAGGGAAAAAAACCCCGAAACTAAAATACCAAAATGACAAACCCAAGAAACTCAAACAAACAAACTACAACCAAACCAAAAACAAACAAAAAAGCCCCCCAGACCATAAAGATCCAACCCAAAACTTGACAGATGAGCTAGTAGAAAGATATTCTGCATTATGGGCTAGTCCCCAGTTTGGACAATTAGGAATATAGATAGCTGAGATCCACCACAAAATCTACCCATATAGTCTGGACTCCATTGGGAAGACTGTTAAAACAAGGTAAAGTCCAGTTTATTGAAAAGCAAAATTTTGGAAGAACAGAAAATGACTGAACAAAGATTGTGAATTTGTCTATTTACATAGCAAAAGTAACATCAAGGATGTAGTATTAGAGTGTATTTTCAAATTGCTGAAATAACAGAAACACAGTAAAGGTCATATGCACCCATGATACCTTTAGGGAATACTCACTAGTTTTCATCAGAAATGTTATTTTCACCAGATGTTTCCTCTGCATGCTTATAATTTTACTTTTGCTTCAGATATGTCATTTCTCTTTACATTGTACATGTAACATGTTCATGTGTATCAGTACCAAAATTCTGGGAAATGGCATTGAAATAATATGTGCACTCTATAATCCACTCTATAAATATAAAATGACATTAAGATTTAACAGGTTTTTCTTAGACTTTTGCATTAATATTATGACTAAGAGTTAGATGTCATTAAATTATTTAATATTAATACCATGCAATATATAAAATTCAATGGAAGTATCCAAGACCTATAGGTGAAAGTGCTAAATAAAGCAATTACTGGATAAAAAAGCCCTCAAGCTTATCTTTGAATTTGTTTGTATCTTGGATTATCCACTGGATGACTTTTTTTTTTTTTCCTCACCAAGTATATGTTTATTTACATTCTATGTGCTGAAACAATTTAAAGACAAGGTACAAGGATACATATGTACCAGCTCTTTTCCCGTAATTGTGACAAAAATATCTGAGGTATAACTCTTCAGTTAGGCGGTCCCATGATGTAATGGAGAGCACTTGAGACTCTGAATTCCGAGGACCTGAGTTCGAGTCTCAGTGGGGACTGTACCCTGGCAGTTCAATGCCTCCCTGCCATCCGATCCCATCAGATCTCGGATGCTCAGCAGAGTCAGCCCTGGGTAATATTGGGGGCTGTAGACAGTCCCGAGGACTTCACTGTCACTGTCCAAGCTCACTTGGCTGTAGGAGATGGATGTTAGGACTTAATGGGGTCAGTTCTGTGCATGCTGTGCCTCATCTAAAAAATCCACTGTGCAGGCTAGAAGGGCACACCCACATGGGGAGACCCCTTCCCAAATCTTCATTCGTGAAGTCTGACCATACATACATACATAACTCTTGAGTGTAATCATCTTAAGCAGTCTGAGACATCTGTAACAAAAGAAAAATATCAGTCTTCCACATTCTATATAGACTTCCTAAGATTTTGAAGGAAAAGTATTGAGGTAAGAATAGATTTACAGTGGCCAGAGGAGACAGAGACAACTCAGGCAGCAGTTTGAACAGAAGGTTCACTGAAGACTTTCACTTTTATCTACTCCTGTATATAACATGCCATCACACCATTGGTCAGTAGTTCATCTAACATACATGGAAAGATTCTACTAATTAGAAGGTATTCCACATTCTACAGGTGGCTCTTGCTCCTTAAGGGTACATTCATCAATCACCTCAGACATTAGAAGATACACACACACACACACACTGTCATCCGCACAGAAAAGGACACCCCTAGGTAGTGATAATGTAAGAGGAAAAAAAGGTAGTTTCTCACTTCTTGAGAGAAAAGAGACTTTTCTTCAGAATTATCTTCCTGTTCTGTGGACAGTGAATACCTGGACTTGTTACCTGGAGCCTGTTGGCAAGATGTATGACAACCACCTTCTTACTGCTTTGTCCCCCTTAGGAGGCTTCCTTCTCTATCACGACTGTGAATTTCTCTGGATCACTGGTTTTCGGCCTGAATTGGAGCTCGCTTTAGGGCACCTAGCTTTCCCCATGCAATATAAAGGAGATCTGCAAGGATTTTTAGATTGCAAATTCAATCAGCATGGGTTGTGTCCCAAAAATAACATTTAAAACATTTAATTATAGTGTTGTCAGAATATTTCAGCTCACTTAAGTCTAAGAGGAAGTTGATAGTAGGAATCCATTTTTAAACTCAGTGTACTTCAATTGCAATTATTGAATGCTGTTTTTTGGGGGTTGTTTTTGATTCCTTTTTACCAGTTTCTGACCATATCACATAAAGTAATGATTAAAATGTGAAAGAGAAAATGGCTGCCTAAGAAAGATACCGAACAGTTTAGCCAAGTGCTTTGGGCTCTGCAAGGCTCATTATCCCCCATGCAGTTCTTTCCTTGAGCCTTCCTTCTAAAAACCTGTTCTTCCACAAGGCTGACTATTCTTATCAGATAGGCTTAAAAAAACCCCTCATCCAAATGGGAAAGGAAAAGGTTCATGGAGGGAAGAGGGGATTTAAGTCAGTAATGCAAATAAAATTTGCATGCATATTGCCAGAATTTTTACTCTGCTTTCAATGCACCCTTTTAATGTCACAAGAGTGTTGCAAGGAATTGCTATGGCACTGGTAAAACAACGGTTCCAATACTGACACTTTCTGGTACTTGAGTAGTTCCATTGAGTTTAGTTGTGTCGTGTGCATGTGAGAAAGTATTCTCATGCATAAGTGTTTACAAGCTGGGAGGCCTGAGTTTTGAATTCTGAAGTTCAGAGAAAATGTAATTAGCAAGGAACACATTCCCATGAGCTGCCTAACAATTCCTACTAAGTACTGAGTAACTTCAACTCCAGTTAACTTTATTAAAATTTGAAGACAAGTGATGTGAAGCAAGATTAATGCTCAGAATACCAGCTAACCTACATTTGTTTTTTGACAGTAACAAAAAGAGGATCTGGCAAGAGTGCATGTGATGTACTGTGTCCAGTTCTGAGTTCCTCAGGACAAAATATACAGCTCCTGGAGTGGGTCCAGTGGAGGGCAATGAAGGGCACTGGGGGACTGGAACATCTCTCATATAAGCAAAGGCTTACAGTTCAGCCTGTTCAGCTTTGAGAAGAGACGATTGGGAGGGGACCTCATCAATGTCTATCAGCACCTGAAAGGAAGCCATCAAGAGGATTGAGCTAGGTTCTTCATGGTGGTGTCCAGCAATAGGACAACAGGCAGTGTGCAGAAACTGAGGCACAGCAAGAACCACATGAATATGAGGAAGAAATCCTTTACTGTACATCTGACTGTGAACTGGAACAGATTGCCCAAAGAGGTTGTGGAGACTCCCTCAATGGAGATATTCAAGAACCATCCAGATGCAATCATGTGCTCTGTGCTCTAGGATCACCCTGCTTGAGCAGGGATGAGATGACCCCATCAGTAGTTCCTTCTAATGTTAACCATTCTGTGATTCTGTGACTTGTGTGAAGCCCAAATGAGTATTTTTTAGTCCTTTACAACCAGCAGTCTCATTGATTCCAAAGGTCAGTTAAAATACAATTATTTAATAAGGATGCGTAGTGGGTAAGCATCATTCTAAAGCTAGTTGATGTTCATGTAGAGAGATTCCAAAGGCAGTTTTAGAAGACTCGTAATTTTCAGAACCTAAAGAGAAAATACCACCTATATATATTTGAGGTATGGGAAAAAGTTTTAAATGTCTAAACATATATGTATATATATGTATGTATATTTTTGTGTGTGTGTGAATATAATTATATAGAGATGCATTCATTTATTTTATCTCACTTTCCCTTCATCTATAAGTAAATACATGCAAGGGCTCTGCACTTAAATATTAGTAATAGGTTCATAAATCTAATTTGTGCATCTCACAGTATTTTTCAAAATGCAAGCATTACCTAGGCTGAAATCAGATTCTCAAAGTTCTGCTTCAGTTTCTAGTCATTTTCAAAATCAGAATGGGTCTATTTGCTATACCCAATTAGTATGCAAATAAAATCCTGTTTGAACTGCTGAACTCAGAAAATTTAGCTTCCAAATCCATTATTATTGCTGTAATTTACACAACCATCAATGGAAGTTCTTTAAATCATTAAGAATGTGAGAAACTAGCATTAAGCAAACAGGTTAATTAAATACTCAATGCTACAATTCCCACACTCATGCCCAGATACACACCTACATATTCACAAAGACTTTGAAAGTAAGAAAATTTTTAAATCATAATATTAAATTTCAGAAACTATGGTTAGTAAAAATATAGAAACAAGAGATGTGTGTGATGGTGGTGGCTTTAAAAATTACTAGACTCAATCTTAAATAGATATCAGGTAGGAGGCAATTTCAAAGTTGAAAGACACAATAGTGGTACAGTTCCACTTTTATCAGCATGCAAAGAGAAAGGGCATTAACACTCCTGAGGAATGAAGACAGTATAATCTAAATTCAGCATGGACCTAAACACTTTGACTTCACTTCTATTAATCCATGCTTCATGGATTGTGGTGAGAATTATGAGTTGTGCAAGAACAAATAGATATTGTACAATGTTGCCACATCCTCATCTCAGCAGCAATCATTTGATTATTCAGTTAGTCAGAAGATTCTTACACACTTTGAATGTAGCTCTACAATAGAAGCATTTTGGAGAAGTCCCACAGCTTTGTATCTAAGCAGTTAATGCTCTTTCTATTTCCCAGAAAAATGCCAGTGATTTTTGGCCATCACACATCTTAACAGTAAGATGTATGAATGCTTACACAATTTGAGTACACTTGAGCTATGTTCAAATTCCCTGCTACATTTGGTATCACTCAGCCTCGTGTCTGTTACATTCATTATTTATACATTACAGATATATAAAGCAACTAGGTTTTTATTTAGAAAAAATATTTTCCTAGGTTTACGATAAGCCAAAATAAAACACATGAGACATGACAGAGGAGACAAGTGATGTGTGGCACTGTACCAGTAGCGAAGAACTTCATCTCATTAGTTTGCAGGTAGCTTTAGTCAAATCATAAACAAAGTACAAAATAGTCTGGAACACTCAAAGAAGAACTGCTCAGAAAAATGATCAGACAGAGTCCAAGTCTCTTAGGGGCTGTATTTCCTTCTTTGACAAATGTTCTTGTATATTTCTGAACATATGCTATTGATTTTGAGACATACTCTTGCCTTTGCCAGAGCAATATTTTTGTTTTTAATAAAATGAATTAAAATAATTGTGCAAACACAGAATGCAGGGAAACTCATCAGGGGGTAAGTCTCTTGTCTAGGACTGTGGAAAATATATTCCCTTTAGCACAAAATTTTCCTGCACACAAATTTTATTCAGAAGCTTTCCTCAGGCAGAAGCACCAGCCAGGAATCTTGTAGATGTCTTACCTCACCTTAAGAGGCCTGACATTTTAAGTTCTCTGCACAATAAAAAGCATTTGTAGATTTGTTAGGTTTATGCAGCTAGAAGTGATAACTCTAGTGAAAACATTTTGGTATGATGGTTTGTGATGGGTTTGATCTAGGTTTCCTTAGTAACCAGCTGTAACTAGGGAAGTGGGCATTACGTAGGTATTCCACATGTGTTTTTCACGTAATGGGAGGGAGGAGTTTAGTTTTAGGTTTGCTGCTTTTGAGGGAGGCACGGGGAAGCAGAAGATGGCCTAGACGGAGATCTTTTGTTTCTCTCGGTTCTGTCCGTTGCGGTGGTGAGATTGTATCCTTACCAGTTTGTTTTCAAAGCTTTGATTATATCCCGTTTGTTGTGTGTTTGTTTTTGTTTCTTCTCATTCCCATTCCCCTTTCCCCTTTCTCCCCTCTTCCCTGGGGACCCCTGGGTGGGTGCAATTACGTGTGTAGTAATAAATGTTAGAATATATATATATATGCATTCATTCAGTCCAGTTTTGTTTGAGTTCTTGCCGCCTTTTCAGTTTTTTTTACCCGGTCTGGGCAGTCCAGGCCTGGGGGGGAGAAAGCTGGGCTAAACCCAAGGCACTAAT
>JAJPCS010000018.1:4606523-4617120 GCA_021164005.1 Willisornis vidua nigrigula
TCATTCCCATTCCCCTTTCCCCTTTCTCCCCTCTTCCCTGGGGACCCTTGGGTGGGTGCAATTACGTGTGTAGTAATAAATGTTAGAATATATGTATATATATGCATTCATTCAGTCCAGTTTTGTTTGAGTTCTTGCCGCCTTTTCAGGTTTTTAACCCAGTTCAGGCAGTCCAGGCTTGGAGGGGAAAGCTGGGCTAAACCCAAGACACGGTTGCCAACTGAAAAAATGGGGTTTGTCTCCAAAGCACACACTCACTCCAAGGGATGGGTGGCAATGAAGCAATTTATTCAGGAGAATCAGACTTTTATAGGGTTGGGTAGGGAAGGATCTAGAAACTGGGAGGCAACATAAAAGGGATTGGATAAGAGCAGGGGAGGAGTGATATCCAGGGAGAAGAATAACCAATAGGGGGACAATCATCAAACAACCAGTAGAGGGCCAGGGTTCAGGGCAGAGGCAGGGGAATAACCTAGGAGCTTATGGGAAGGAGAAGATGACTAAGAGAAAATAACTACAGGAATCAATTTTGAAAAGAGGGGGGAGGGGTGTACAGGACCATAAGCTGGAGAACCTCTAAAGCACGTACAATACTCTTCCACAACAAGAAATCTCAAACATTTAATTCAATGTCCATATTATTTGGTTCCATCCCTTCCAAGCTCTCCTGGTCATCATAGATTCAGCGTTGATAATATTTTTTCCAGTCTTGGTAAGAAATGCATTCTCACACATCTCCTCCCTTTTGTTTTTCTAAAACTAAGAAAGTAGAAGCAGTACTGGGAAGCATTAGTAACAAAATAAATATCACAAATAAAGTTAGGAGACCAAAACCCACAAACTTTTTAAAAGGCGAAGAATAACCTTCAAGTGAGAGACTGAACACATCATCCCACAAGTATCATCCTCCTGGATAATTTGCCCTACTAATTCCTGAAGCTCATGAATATTGCCATGGATGGATCTTGAATTATCTGAAAAATTTAGGCAGCATAAGTCTTCAAAATCACTACATCTGTGAGTGTTGAGAAGAAGGAAAAAATCTATCACTGCTCAGTTTTGGAGGGTGGCCTTTTTGATTCATTGCGTATCTAGTAGGAGACCCTCCAAGGCCAAGTCTATTGTATTAGCCTCCTTAGCCAACCAATAGCCAATCTTTGTTAGAAGGTCTAGCACATGCTTCATACCAATATGTGGAATTATTGTGGTGGCCCAAAAATTCCTACTTAACCAAATGTGAATATCTGAATCACAATTTTGTTGAAATTCATGAATATTTTTTGATTTGTTTAGGGACTGTAGATTTGGTAATTGATAATACCCATCCGGAACTAGCTTTTTGCATTTGCCTTCTGTGAAGACAGTTGTTGATTTCCTGATTGAAATGGAATTCTTTCCTCCTGATTGGGTGCAAACAGAAATGGACTGAGTCTAGTGTCCATCTTATTATATTGAGGACACCTCCTGCAATATTTAGACCCGAATGTTTTACCTTGGAGATCAGAAAACACTTGTTTGCTTTTTCTAATATGATAGGAATTAATAACTTTAGTGGTGTCAAAAATCATTAACTGGCCAAGTGTACAGGGCCTCCCATAAGCCAGCCTAGGAATTACTTTCCACAACTTCAATCCACAAATCATAAAAACCTTAGGTGGCAGGATAACCTCCACTGAGATGTGCTGCTTAAACCAATAAGAGAAATTTTTGTAACTACCAGTCAGAGATATATCAATATTCCTATAATCTACCTCACCATCTTCATCTAACACAAAATAAAAGCAATAATTTGCCCAAGGGGGTACCCAGTATCTCCAAGGGTTAGGAATGTCAATCATGTAATTCAACTGTAGTAAAGTGCATTGGGAAGAAGGAACACAGGTAGCAATGGGGTTATTGAAATGAGCCAGATATTTGCAACAGAACTGGTAGAGACACAAAAACTCATTCCAGTTGTTGCACTCGCAGGGAAGAGAAATAAGACATGTTTTAAATAGGTTAGCTGGGTTGGAGGTGGTACAGAGATTCAGAGCCAATAGCTTTTGCTAAAGAAAGCCAAATGTTCTCATCCTGTGAAATGAACCATGGGCCAAGAGATGTGGGAGAAGGCTGCAAATCTGAACGCTGACACACAGTGAGTGGTACCAGGAAACTCAACAGAATCAGGACCAGCTGATGATATTTTTCCACTCTTGGTAAGAAATGCATTCTCCCACAGCAGTATAATATTTAGAGATCTTTAGACCTTATTTTGGGAATTCATGTTTCTTCCTTGCTCTTGCTAACATGATACAAAGGCATGTTTCCATCCTGACTTTTGATAATCGGTCTGATAGGGAATGTATCAGAAATTAAAAGTGTTGATATTTTGGTCTGTGTTTTTGCTCATGACACCTTTGAAAAGACTTATTCTTTTCCTGCCAAGTTCTAGGGAACAAAAGCTGATAGAGTAACGGCTTCATTCTTGAAGACAGAGTTTGCATAAATTAAAGTTATTGGAGTTTC
The DNA here is from genome assembly GCA_021164005.1 of Willisornis vidua nigrigula. NCBI lineage: Eukaryota > Metazoa > Chordata > Aves > Passeriformes > Thamnophilidae > Willisornis > Willisornis vidua. The sequence continues at coordinate 4,609,029 of JAJPCS010000018.1, forward strand.
TCCTATTGGTTGACAGCTTTTGGAGGAGAGCTGAGGGAGAGAGAGCAAGGAGAAAGAAAGAAAGCAGAGCCTGAGACCTTTACCTGGCCGGTACTGGCCACAGCTCCCTAGGTAGATGTCACCAGCTGAATAATGGTGAGAGGACTAATGCTCTCAGTGTTGGGTATTTTTTTCCCCGAAAAGATAGCAGGGATAAGGAAAGGAGCCACCAAGGTTACGGCACGGAATCAAAGATTCTCCTCACAGAAGTAATGATCAATGCTCCATTTATTGTTTATTACACACTTACTTATATCTCATACTTCTAAAAGCACACGACTAATACAAGCGGACTCTTGGTTAATAGCTAGTGTCCTTGCGCCTTACAGCACGATTTGATTGGTCTCTGCTTGCTGCTGTTTACTACAAGTCTGTTCTCTTTTGAAACTATGTCAAGGACACAGGCCTTGCTATTCTCTGCATAGACTGGGTTGGGCATACAGGCTTCTAACAGCAGGCTGCCAACACCTAGAGGATGTAGTCCCTGCCTTTGAGGGAGTGTCCTGAGCTGGTAAGACAACCTTATGTGAGTAACCCCTTGGTGAGTGGGGTGCTTGCAGGTTTGGGCTTATTGCCTTAGTCTCCCTCCTTCTCTCTTCATTCTCTTTGGGTTCCTGTTATTTGGTCACTTCTGTTAATAAAGATGCTGTGCTTTCTGAACTCTTAACAATGCTCAGCCTCACTTTTCCAGCAACTGTAGAATCCACCCTGCTACAGGAACCCATATGCTTGTTCTTTCATATTTGCTCAGTGGTGTGACAGTGATATCTATATCTATGTCAAAGTCCCACTCTTGACTATAGAGTATTGACGTGGAAGGAAACTAATCTATCTCTTCATTGTGTTTTTGCTTTTAAAGTAAAAAATGCACAACAACTAAATATGGTCTTATAATGGTAAACTTGACTTTATTTGCAGGACATGTTACATTTGATTTTAGTTATTAGTTGAGATTTATGAAACTGACATTTTCAATAAACAACCTGGAGCCTCTTTGTGGGTCTGGATATTTGAAAGCTGAATCATACTGAAAAACTCCCACTGTTTTGCTTGTTTTGTAGAGGAGAGTAAATTTTATTACAAAAAGGAAAATAATTTATTTTTGGCAAAGTTTTGGTAAACTGGAGTTATTGTAACAAAAATCTCTAGCTGTCATGTGTATTCCCCATCCACAGCTAATGATGGCTAAGTTGATTGTTTTTGAATTTCTCTTTTTTTGGCCCAGAGGGGTTTGTGTCAGTAGTGAACCCTTGAAGAAAACAACATTATTCCTTTTACTTGCAGCAGCATCTCTGGAGACCTGTGTGTCATAGTACTTTGCTCTAGCATTTAAAGAGTTGGAGAAATGTTCCTTCAGCTTTATAGACAGAGACCCCCATGGATACAATTTGATTTATAATTAGTAGCTGCAATATTCAGGCACCATTACCCAGTGTAATTCTATCCTAGTTACAGTCTGCTCTGACTTTAGATTCACTTCAAGTCAAGCATCCTCTCTCTTCCATACATTCTATTTTAGTGAAAATGCTTCAACTTTTGCCCACAGTGCACAAATGCCACTAAGAAATGTTTTTGGGTTTAAAGAGAAGTGCAATCCACTTGGAAGAAAAAAAAAAAAGAAGAAGAGAGAGAAAGAGAGAAAAGTGCAGTTATCACACTGATTCCAGCTCTAACCCAGTGTTAAATGAGAAGTTTAGACAAGATGTTGACATTCAAGGGGGAATTCAGACCTTATTATATATAGGCAGTTCAAGAATAATTTCGGCCTGAGGCCTACACTCTTAATAGATTATAGGTAAAAATTGAGCAAGGATGAATTTGTACAAACCAAATACATTTTAAAGGAAAATCATGTGGTTTATATTCCATGCTTAATTTTAAAGCAAGTATCTAGAAGTATTCCCTTTGTTTTTTCAGTCATACTTGTTAAACTTATTTTCTTTTTCTGCTTTCTTTCCTTTCTAATGCTATATGTATTAGAGTCAAATATGCATCATATTAATCAGGGAAGAATGTTAAAAAATTTAAAAGTGGAAAGGAAAATATGAGAAATATTTGAGACATAGTTCTATACCATTAAGATTAAACACAACTAAAGAGAGAAACACATTATTTTTCTTTAACTGAAGTCAGAATGAAAAAACACTTTCCAAGCTCTTTTACGACACTTTACTCTAGGAAATTTTCTATTTTAATAGAAGAATGTTATGCTTCAAGTTCCAGGCTCAATTAAAATGATTTTCCTTCTTCTTTGTGAAATTATATTTAATCTCTGTGACACTGTGCTGACCTGTACAGAGAAAGATGGCAAAGCTACCTCTGAGCTGCAGCATTTATTCTTATAATGCAGTCTCAGCAGCCAGTTTCTAACTGCTCCTCTGACAGAAAGAGCCCTACAGAATGCTTTATAATTTAATAGCCAAAGAAGGAAAGAAGAAAGGACTTTCCCTCAGTACAAACGTACCACAGAAATTCTGAGTGGTGCCTACACTAGTGTTCTCAGTATTAGAAAGAGGATTTTTAGGAGGAAAATAAATCCAAAATATAACTTTATTGTCCAAGGGAATATTTTAGCTGATATTCTTATGGATATTATCCCATAAATAATAGCTCTCTCAATAAAATCCAGGTTTATAAATGTCTTCAGTGAAGTCAATATTGCAATAGCTTGAGGAAGTTTGGAATTATAATGGATATCTAAAAGTATCTCTGTTTGAGAAACTTTGGGCTAATTCAGTTATATGGAAAAGAGTGGCCACTCTGTAAACAATCCATAGGATTCAGCACAGAAAAGATCCTCCTGGGCTATTCTTCTGTGTCTCCTACTGTTTCAAACAGAGTATTATAAAACTCAATGCTCTGACATTTTGCAGTGCAAACTTTCTTCTACTGTACTGAGCAAATTCATAGGCAGACACACGTTTCTGTGTGTGCCACCTAAGCCCCGCTCTATTAGTCTCTTCTCAGATAGTACCTTTCTGTTCCCTTTATATTCATTCCTGTCCCCAATTTTTCAGTGAAGCTATTACTTAATAGTACAAGCATGTGTCCATGATCACTATTAAAAATATTTTAAATAGGCTTCACCAGTTTCTTGTGCTGTGATTTTAATAGCTTTCGTAACTTCACAGAGAATGTGTCATTCAAATTATTCTAGTATCTCATGAAGAGTCTTCACATCAGCATACTAAGGGTCCACAGTAATTCTGCAACTGATTACAGATTCTCTTTTTTTGTCTGATTGGATTAAAGTTTATTGTAAAAATATTGGTCTCTAGAAACATTTCTTTGCACTTTAATTCTGTTTATCCTTTTGGATCCAGTCTTTAAAGTAATCCACGCATTCTTATGGTCTATTAAAATGGCTATCTCAACCTTCAGCATTGAGACTCATCACTAAGAAGCTTCTTTGAGCAAATATCTGCTATTTCAGCATCACTGCTTAGGTAAGTTATTTCCAGGTCATCTACTAAAGTCCATTTTTCCAATTTCATTGACAATTTTCCTTCTGATGTTATTTTAAATGCTTAACCAAACCTAAGTAGGTTATATTGACTGAAATCCTGTTGTCTATAAGACAAGGCATCAAAACAAAGTATCAGGTTAATATAGCACAATTTTCCTACATAATTTATGTAACAGTTTACCTTCCCTTCTCCCCCAAAGTCGTCAATCAGCTTTTCTTCAAGATTTGCATAAAAATTCTGAAGAGTTTTGAGATCAGGCTAATGGCCTTCTATCTCTCTGAATCTTTTCTTTCTCTTCTCTTAACCACAAACATTTCATGGCCTTTTCCAGGTGCATTATTCTGTCTGCTTAGCTTAGTCAAAACAATTTGTAATTTGACAGTCATATGGTACTTATTCAAGATGCAGGGTTGTAGCTTTTAATGTGCTCATCCCTGAATGCAATAAACCCCTTGAGATTTTCTTCTAATTTTCTTCTCATTCAGTCACAGTAACTCTCTTTATTTGCTCTTTTCCATTCTGTCATTTTACTAAAAAGCTAAAACAATTTTAATATATTTTATATAAATACAGTTATATAAATATGTATTTTTATTTTACATTTAACTCAGGCATTTTTAATGCAGTTTCTTGGTTTTTTAGAATGAATTATTAATGTCTACCATGTCTTTCCCACATAACACCATTTGCCTGAAGATGTTACTTTTGTATGTATGTTTTCAAAACTTGTATGAGTTCCACTTTCTCAATTCCTTCCTCCAAGTCTTGAATTTTGACACATGACCTTCTTTTCTGCTTCCCTCCCCCCCCCCCCCCCCCCCCCAATATGTTTTTATTGGCTCTGTTCTGTATTAAAATTTTCATATGCCACTTATGCCAAGTGATCAGTCTTCTGAAGAGATCTAGACTCCTTTCCTACACTTCCTGGCTTTCTTGCTTGGGAGACAAATGAAATATATTTTTGCAAAGTCAGTTTAAATAAATAATTACTTAATTTTAAATCCAAATATATACTCATTAGTTATGGTTAGAACTAATGCTATGCAGTAGAACAATAATAATGAGTTTTGGATGTGTAAGCCACTGTGCTGCTAGAAAGTTATGACCTCACCATTTCTGAAACTTGCTGGGATGAATTCCATGAGTTAAATGTGACTATCAATGGCTACAGGCTGTTCAGAAGAGGGGTTGTCCTATACATCAAGAAGTGGATTGAGTGTGAAGAGGTGTCTCTGAAGAATAGCAGATTGAAAGCCCGTGGTTAAGAATACAAGACTGAGGTAATAAAGAGAATCTTCTAGCTGGTATCTACTACCAGTCACCTGATCAAGGGGACCATATTGCTGAAGCCTTCTTGCTCCAGCTACAGGATGCACTGTGTTCACAGTCTCTTGTCTTGCTGGGGGATTTCAATCTTGCTGACATCTGCTGGGAAACTAACATGGTGAGATGTAGGCAATCCAGGAGGCTCCCAGAGAGTGCAGAACAGAGCTGACAGTCTTTAAGGAAGTTTTCCATAGAACACAAGAGCTAGCAATCCCCAGGAGCAAGAAATCAGGAAAGGAAGACAAGATCAGCGTGTCTGAGTAAGTAACTTCTGATCACACTAAAGGAAAAAAAGAGAACACACCAGCAGTAGAAACAATGACAGGTAACGTGGAAAAACAATAGGAATGAAGGTCAGTTGTGTAGGAATGGGGTGAGGGTGACCAAGGCAAACCTGGAGCTGAACTTGGCAAGGGATGCAAAGAATAACAAGAAGGACTTCTTAACATGTATGTTAACCAGAAAAGAAATGTCAAAGAAGCCGTATATCCCCTGATAAATAATGCTGAAAAACTGATAAAATGGAAAAGGAGAGGGCTGAGGTACACAACAACTATTTTTGTGTCAGTCTTTGATGGCAACCTCTCTTCCCAAACCTGTCAAGGGGATGGACATCAGGATGGAGACTGGGCAAGCAAAGTGCCTCCCACTATATGTAAAGATCAGGTTCATGACTTCCTGAGAATGAGAACACGTGTCTGTGGGACCTGATGAAATGCATCACAAAGTGTTATTTAATATCTTCATTAATGTAGAACATACAGGAAGAGATTGAGTGCACCCTTAGCAAATTTGCAGATGACACCAAGCTGAGTGCTGCAGCTGGCACTCCTGAAGGACAGGATGCCATCCAGAGGGACCCGGACAAGCTCAAGAAGTGGGCCCATGGTAATCTCATGAGGTGTAACAAGACCAAGTGCAAGGTGCTGCACCTGGGTCAGGGCAAATCCCAGCAAAAAAATGGGCTGGGGAATGAACATTACATGAGGAAACAGTTTCAAATTGAAAAAGTACGTTTAGATTACCTAAGAAGAAATTCTTTACTGTGATGATGTTGAGACACTAGCACATATTGCCCAGAGAAGTTGTGGATGCACCATCCTTGGAGGTGTTCAAGGCCAAATTGAATGGGGCTCTGAGCATCTTGTTCAAGTGGAAGGTGCCCTTATCCATGGCAAGGAGGTTGGAACTAGATGATCTTTAAGACCCCTTCCAACTCAACCATTCTATGATTCTGTGAACTTAAACTAGTATTAAATTTATGATCATTTATCACACTCCCCTCAACTGGTAGCACTGTAATTAAAAATATTGATCAGCTTGTGTTTATTTTGTTGACTAAAAACCTTACTTGAAGAAGGTAATTTTTGAATTTTGGTGATTGTACATCTTCAAAAAGTAAGCCGTGATTAAAAGACAGCACTCAGCGTTCACTGATAGAGTAAAAATTATCAATACTTATCAAAGGACAGATCGTAAGTGAAATCAGTGGTGGTCTCCAATTAGCCAGCAGTCAGTAAGTCTTTGAAATCAATAAATTATTTCTCGAACAAGTCAGTTTAATAGGAAATACCATTTTCAGTAACACTAAAATATTACTTAGAAAGTAATACTTAGAATCTTGGGTCTGACTGTCAGGCTATTTATTGATAAGAACAAAACTTGGCAACACTCTAAAAATCTTGAGAAAGCAAGAGCGTTATGGCCTCCTGTAATTTTAAAATAGTGATTTTGTCCCAACTACCTCAAGGAGATGTATAGAACAGAAGTAAACAAGCACATACCTGCAGAGCCTATGGCTGCTGCATGAGATAGCACAGCAAAACTGTGGATAAATTAGGTATCAGTTTGGAAACATGTCATAGTTTGGTCTAATTAGGCCTCAGTTTTAGAAGTCCTTGGTAGGTGCTGTGTAGACTAGAAAGGACAGGTGTCGCCTGACTTAAACAACCAAAGAAATATTTCATACCAAATGACACAAACTGGGATATAAAAGCAAGGAGAAGGAGGAGGTATCTCTTCTCTTCAAGGCAACGATCCTGAGAAGACCTGCTGTGACTGTTGTAACTAGGCCCCACTGCGATCACTGCTATGTTATCTCAGGGAAGTAAATATTTTATAGTTAGCTCTTCCCTTTTCCTCACCAGATGTCCCGCAGGAGGAGTCACTTGGAGTGTTTTGTGGGGCCAGAGGGGTTCAATTTATCCTTTTGGTAGAGAGGTGGAGAGTTGCTGTTAACTTTTACCTTTGTGGGTATGTGTCATATTGCATTTTGCTTTTAATTTTCCCCTTTTCTGTGTAAATACATAAGCCTTGTCATTTTACATTTCAATTTCAATTTTTTTTCCCCTAACTTTCCCTTGGTGGCAGGGGGGAGGGGGGACTGCATTTCTGTGGTGAATGCTTGGAATTTTGCCAAGGTCAACCCACAACACATGTAAATTAGAAACCAAGAAATATAAGTGACACATAAATTAAGTAGCTATTACATTTTCACCTAAAATCAGCATTAAAAATATGTTTTAAGATTTGTAAGAGGGTTGGGGGTGTGGATGTGAATTTCATAATCTAAATAGTTTCAAAATATATAACCTTAAAACTTTTGAGTGTTTGGGGAATAGAATGTAATAGCAAAGAGGAATCTAAAAGTACTCTTTGAGGACCTAGAGTTTGGACATTATCGTTCGGTTCTTCAAAGGCACTAAATTAACAAGGCACACAAACCCCAGAATTTCCATCACATATATCACCATGAGCTGCAATGGGAAACACAATATGCATTATGGAACCACACAGTGAGAGATAAACTTCTCAATAGCATACTATATATTAAAATAAACATATACATTCTGCATAAGTGATTTATGAAAGAAAGTAACTGCACTATCCCTGCTTTTTTTACAGTAGTGCTATCCTGGTAAAGGAGGGAATCAACCTACACCTGTAGGCCTTTGAACTAAATAAGTTAATAGGGTTTTTCCAAATGCTAATCTCATGGTCATATTCAGTCCTGGTGTGAAGAGTAGTAAACCACTAATTAAACATAAAACAATTGTGATAAAATGTGAGGGCAAAAATAATTCTTAGAAGCTCCCAATCTTTTAGTATGAGAGGATGCAAAAAGCTCATCACAGAGTAACATGAATCAACGGAAGGACATGAACTGGTAGCAAGGAAATCAATTAACACAACCACAGAAAATAAGCACTGTCTCTTCAGGTGAACTTATTCCCAAATAATCCATGGATTTTTGGTAATCT
>JAJPCS010000018.1:4617130-4675239 GCA_021164005.1 Willisornis vidua nigrigula
CAAAGTATGCATTCATGTCTTATTTTGGTTTTTCATTGCCTCTGAGTACAGAGCTTGTGTATAATTAACTGCAGTTCTGTCCTAGTTCAGCAGGTGGGACCAGCTATCAGTGTGTGGGGGTGATCAAAGCTGTGTATTCTACCCCCTCTATTCATTTCCCAAGAACAATGGACCATTAGCAGCAGCTGCCCAGGGAGTCATTATCACCTTCACACCCAGCCTGGAGGGGGTGTGGCTGCTAATGGGCCATCAACAGTTCAACAATACTCCCTGGCTCCCAGAGTTAATCACCCATTGTGTGAGTTCCCGCCCAGGGGGAGGGACTGGGTGCTCCCTGAGGGTACATAAGTGGTGGGTAAGAAGACCTTGGGAAGGACTTGTCGAATCCAGAGGAGCAGCAGGACCTCGACAGGAGGAGATCACTGCTCTTGACCAGACTACAGCCATCACATGCACCAACAGGTTTCCCACTTCTTTTTGCTTTGGACTTGGGGAGAACCACGCGGGTCTCAGCACAAGGGCAAACAAACCGCTTTGGGTTTGTGCCCCAGGACACTGGGTTATACTGCTGGGTTTTGTGCATTGAAAGAAATTTTTCTTTGTGGCAGTGTATTTATTTTAATATTATTATTAAATTTTAGCCTCTGATTTATAATCCCTCTCGTGCTGAGTTCATTTCCCCTGCTGGTTCACCTTTAAACCAGCACAAGTTCATATAAAAAGTACCAAGAAACAAAGGGGAAATTTGGTTTATTACTTTTTACAGTCTTATTGATTTCCCCCTGACCATTATGACCTCTGTAGATTTCCAGAGCTTCCACTGCTGTTTTGCTGCTCAAAAGTATTGTGGTAGGTATCCAGAAAACAGTATCTCTTAATAGACACACAGTAGTTTAAGTGACAAAATTTTAAATCTTTCAGAGCAAGTTACATCTGGCATGCTTCTGCTATCACATAACTGTAACCTACAGTACCCTGTATATTACCAAACCTATGACAGATGAAACTCACACCTTATAATGTGAAAGAAACCATAAACATGTCACTGATTGGAAACAGTGAATCTATAGGTAAAAGAACTATGTTTTAAAGTTGAATGGAAATTCTGTTTTAAGTATATTTTTTTTTCTGATTGGATGAGGAATTTCACTTTTTGTCTCTATTTCTCTTAAAATGATTTTTGTTTGCCTTCACATGATGCCTCCGAGATTTTTGATTTTTTTTCACTTTTATAGATTTTTTTAGTAGTAATTATAGCAAAAATGCAGACTTTAGTGTGTTAGTATTAAGATCAATGTTTTTACATGCCAACCTCTACCCTATATCAATAGCTCAAATTCTTTTTGCTGTTTAGACTCTTTTCAAGGTAGAAGCCTTGAAGAATGAGACATAAACATAAGCCAACAACCTTGGGGTCTAAGAACACTGGAAAACCTCCAAGCCCTATGTGTGCTGAGGAAGACAAAATGATGAAGAGAGGATTCCACTGACCCCTGACTGAAATCTCGAGGAGGTGTGACCAGGGGCAGGATGAGGCTGGGCCAAGAGATGTATGAACTGGGGATTGGGTAGACAATATTATAAAAACCATGGAAATCAGTGTTCAAGGGTACATGTCATCATGTATTCCTAAAAGGCCTAAGACTAGACATTAAAGAATCTACCTTTTTATCTTATTCCACATTAACTTGGCTCGGAGTCTGTTTTTGTGGTCTCTCAAGGCATCAATGGAAAAAATCCATAAACGATATTTTAGCTATTGGCACCCAGATACCAAAATATTTATTAACTCTTCCCACCCAAACCTCCAACCACATAGGAGAATATTTAATAAAAATTGAAATGGGAAACTATTGCCATTGAACATTTATGTCTCTTCAGGAAACAGTATTACCCTGACCATTTTTTTGCAACATGTTCAAATGTACTTGAGTGCAGTTTCTATAAAGAATCCAAATGAGATTTCTTTCCTGGTCCTCATTACCATGCTGGATGGCAATTCTGTACGTCCTACAAGCTAAATCCTTACAAAGCTGGGTAACTTTACTCACCAGTATAGAACGCATTTTCAAGTCCAAGTCACCTTGATTTTTGAATTGCCTCAGATATGACTAAAGGTACACTCAAGTTGTTGATGCCAGGAGATAATTTGCACATCAGAATGTCTCAGGAGAACCAAACAGATAAGCCATTGCAATTTCTAAGAGGACAAACAGTACATATTCTTGCTAGCTCACATTCAGAAAAATGTAACCACTAAATATCACTGGAAAAAAAAAAGGAAGTATAAATGTGTGCAAGATTTATATCAAATCTAAACGAAAATCCTTGAATTTTAACACATTATAAATATTGAAAACAATTTCTGACACTAGGAAAATATTGGGCACTTTGATGAACCAGTTTACCTGCTTAATACTTTAGAACATACATGTCATTAATAGAAGGACATTAGGATATCAGCGTTTTTTCTATCTTTGGTGTCAACTACCAACTATGAACTCCACTGAGTACCAACAGCATACATAACCAAAAGTATACACAACCCTGAAAATCTCTTATCATGCTTTTAGCACTATGTATCTCCCCATCTTCACTGTCTAAACTGTAGAAGGGGCCTGCAAAAGTGAGTTTGTGCATGCCTCCAGAGCTTCAGGTATTCTCTTTAATTGATGCATTAACATTTCAGACTAAGGTTCAAGATTTCATTCCTTGGACAGACTTCTGTCAGTGTATCCCACATGATTATCCATTCATAGAAGAGGAAGATGTAAAGAAGGACACAAAAACAAATGAGAAGTTCACTCATTTCATTTCAGTCTGTCTCTGCAATCATTGACTTTAATGTAGAATCATATCTCTGATTATTTTGATAAATCTACTTTACTTTACAGAATTATAACCATAGCAACATTATTACTCTCCATAACAGCGAAAAAATCCATTTTCATGCCTATAAGGGTAAAGAATATGACAAAATGGTGAGAAAGGCTAGTTTTGCTCAGCTTTGACGTTACACAGTCTAGCAGACATGTGGAAATGTATATAGTGATTCATTACCATCAGAGTTGTGTTCATAATTAAAATCACTGAAGTTTTAAAACTAGGACTATACTCATGACAATTACAGTAGCAACTGAACTGCACAATAAAGTGTGTGTGAATGATACTTATTTTGCTCTTTATCATTGGGATGATGAATTGCGGTTTTTTCCTAGAACAATGTTATTAGTGCCAGAATTTTGTGAAGTACTCAGTCTGTTCCCCTTTTCAAACAGCTTTCATTCCATGAAATACAGCAGTTGAAATCTGGATAGCACTGAAGCCAATGACTTTGGATATTTATTTTAATATGATTCAAATATCATTCAGTATCACTCATAGACTAACATTAGATTTTTCTACTCTGAAAATCATTGAGTTAATTGCACTTCTGTTTTTTGCTGTCATTAACAGTGGATTTTCTACTGCAAAGAGACATTGAAGTTATCTTCCCAAGGCTGTCAGACACTGAAATGGTTAAAGGCTTAAACACTGTTAGGATCCAGCAGATTCTACCCCTCCTTGACCTGTGAGAGGATAAGTGAATGCCATTGTCAAATTATCCCAGGTGCAGGAGGGTGGTCATACCTGAACCTGCAAATTGGATTTCCAGATAAGGGAATAGGTTGATTAGAGACAAGTCCTTCCAGATGGAATAATCCTTCTTACCATGCCAATGTCCTCCCATACATGATGACTCTGCTGTAAATATCCCTCTGGGAAACCTTGAAAACATTTCACATCTAGTCTGGGCTGCTCATCTCAGATGCTGGACCATGCTGGACCATGATTGATGCTGATATAATAGGCAGCTGTAATGTCTTAGGAGGTGTCAGAAACTAGTGACATTGTCCTAGTTCAGCAGCCAGAACCAGTTTCTCTCTGTGTGGGTGTGACCAAAACTATGTATTCTACACCCTCTATTCATTTCCCAAGAAGTGTTAACAATGGACCATTTGCAGCATCTGTCCAGGGCACACCCAACTCCTCAGGCTGTGAGCTGGGTGTGAGACACCTGTGAGATAAGAGCTGTGATAACTCCCCTCCAGGAAGTCATTAGTACCTTCACACCCAGCCTGACGGGATGTATCTGCGAATGGGCCATCAACGATTCCAAAATACCCCATGACTCACAGAGTCAGATGACCCATTGTGAAACTCCCCGCCCTGGGGGAGGTACTGGGTGTTCCCACCTGGACTTGAGGGTATATAATCTTGCAGGGTGGGAAAAATAAGTTTTCATTCCAGAAAATATTTCTTCTGAATTATTGTCTCAAAATGCAAGTGAGATCTCATCCTATTTATGCTTACCCAAGCTGAGAAATTCTACCTTCTGTATAGACCAGAATTCATTTTTTAAGTGAACATGCCAAGTTTTGGATTTGCCTTATAGTTGCCTAGCATGCTTTTTATTTTATCTTGTGCTGTTATGTTATTGTGTTAAGGCTATTTGGTGAAAGACAGTTCTGCATTGTTTTAATCTAGTGGTGACAAAGCACAGCATACAGCTATGAGAAACACTCAGAAAAAAAAGGAAGGGAGATGGAAAATTAAGGAATCAATGAGAAGTGTGTGGATTCAAAGGGACTACATACATATACCAACACAGTCCCTATGAAACCATTACCTATTTACAATCATAAGCATAGCTACGCAGTATGCCAAGTCAAAAAACTTGCTACTTTTGATTTTACAGATAGTGAACAGTCTTTCTTGCATTTAAGCCCTATTAGTTTATGTACCCCACAAGACTGTTTCATAAATAAATCTATATTTCTATAAAGACAGAAAGATTTCAGGTAGAAAAGGAGCTTTAGGGTTTGCAATGCAAAATTTTTCCAGGTACATGTTCCTCCAGTACCCATCTTCAGAAGTTTAAATCAGAGACCTCTTGCAGGTCTCACCATCCATTTTATGTTTTGTAATTTAATAAAAATGAGGCTCAGGGGGGAAAATGTACCAAGAAACCCCACAACACAGTGATTAAAATCTCATTTTTGCAGGGTCTTGTCTTTCCTTGTCTTTAGATTAAACTGGAGTAATAGCTGCCTTTAGCAAAACGGTAATAACCATTTTAGTTCTAGAATTCCCAACTGCAGGAGCTGTGCCTTAACAAAGTAATATGGAGATCTGAGCAAAACTTTATTCAGATCTTAAAAAGAACATTGTAGGATGGCGAGAACATATTTGCCAGGCTTCTTTTTTCTCTCTCCCCCCCCCCCCCCCCCCCCCCATTATTTTTGCTTTCCCGTATTCCCCCTTTCAACAAAACTGAAGATAAATGAATGTAATTGACACTAGAATCAAGGAAATGTTCAATACTGAACCAGGATCACCTCTAAGCTATATCCAGTGTCCTGTTGCTCAGAGAGTCCACCATTTCATGGCGGAAAATCGCAGTAATTGCTGTTTTTACAATTTTCTATTTCTTCTTTTGCTTTTTTAAATAATAATGTTTTTATTTTTTACTGGTTATCTGTAAAGGTAAAACCTGTTTGGCATTTACATTCTCAAAGTAGTGATTTCTTTTCTATTTTTATATTTTGTAGGTTAAAAAAATCGACATTTTTACCCATTAACAGCGAATGAAATTATTCCAATATCTAAAATGCTAAAGATATGTAATAATGCTTTCATTCCAGCTGAACGTCTTTGCTGCCTAAAGAAGTTCAAGACATTAATACGCAGTGTGTTAAAGTGTATATGTCATGGTGATCAAGGGGATAAGTTAGAAATATGCTGTAGAAGAACAGCTGAAATCAAATACTTCTATTTCTTACACAGGGTGGCTACTGGCCACCTGCTTGGGTCTACTATTTCACTTTGGGAAGGCCAGATTTTGCTACCTTGTAGCCTCAACCAATTATCCTAGTTAAAGTGAAACCCTAATTTCACTGAGTACCTCTTCTGCAACAGGCAAAAAGTAAAATGGGGATGAAAGGTTAGATTAGAAAGTCACTGATAAAGAAATAGACAGCAGAAATAATCAGGCCTCTCTGGTAGATAAAAGTAAACTTACAAGAAAAAGAGATATACGTGTACATCATGACAGATCTAGTATTCCCTAAGAGTTACCATGTAGTGATACGGAAGATGCTGTCCCTTTTCCTTCATTTAGAACAGACTTTATCTTAGAGTCTTACAAACTGTGGCTATAACTTCTGGACACTGCGAGATTTATTTTTTAAAAAAGACTTACCCACTCAGGGAAGTACGGCCAAGCTTGACAGTTTGCTGATGGCTTTCTGCACCATGTACAGCTGACTGAGGGTGCACAGATGGCATCCATCACCATACAGTTTTACTACTAGAGCTGAGATAGGAAAACAGGCAGTTGTAACTCTGGCCAGTGACAAAGATCATCCCCTCTCCCTCTACTCCATAAAGATAAGCACAAGAGATTTTTTTATTCTATCAGCCAGATGTGGTTTTGATTTACAATTCAAATTATAAAAACAGTGAGACAGAGCATTCACTCTATGCTGCTGTTGCTTTGCTTGGAGTGCAAAGTGGAAAGTTGCTACTGCACTAATGTTGAGACTCAAGAGTAATCAGTGCATGCACAATTTGGGGAGGGGATCCTGACAAGCTATATCAGCAGTAGTATCAAGAAGGAATAAAAATCATGGATATTTGTGGTGGCAGGACCAGAGAGAGGGTTACCAGGGGAAACAGGACCTCAGGACAGAAAGGAGAAAGTATGGAGTCACTGGCATGGGGCTTCAGGGAGAGAAAGTTCCTCAAGAAAACTTCCTTTTGTGCTACCCATATTCTAATCTACACAGGAGGAGAGGGTAACAGACACATCTGAGTTTGTTAAATTTTTGTTCCAAGAAAACCCAGAGCTCTCACACTTGAAAATGCCGTGCTCTACAAAAAAGATTGCCTTTTAAAGATTTATGTTTAATTCTGCTGTGTGCATTGCCTACAATCAAGATAGACTTCAAACAACAGGACTTCCACCAATCCTCTTTCAGCAAAATTCTAACATGGTGTTTTAGTTTTGGGAACATGTGCTATTCATGAACAAGTAAAGCAGGGCTGTGATTAGTTGTCCCTCCTTTATGAGTATCCTCAAGAAATGCAATTCTGCACCTCATTTAAAAATATGTAGCACACTTTTAAAATTTACACTGACATGCATAGATGAGAATTTATGATGAGCGTTTTACTTCTGTGAACTGACTTCTAATGAAAGTGAATTACTATCATAATAAATGAAGAGCAATAGGAAAACATGCTCATTCGATTCTCAATCAAAAAAAAGGAGAAAATATTTTACTGATGTTACAGAAATTGCATCTGTCACTGTGCTAATGATTTTTTTTTACATTATTTTATTTAAGAACAACCATGTGATCCATCAAAGAAGCAGTTGCAAAACACAAACTGCTGCATAGTTAAGTAGGATGCTTTAATTGCTCTGGTTGTGAGACCCTGATCTGTTTGTCCCATAGAGGGCCCCTGCAGTCTCAATTGACCCCACAGACCTGAAAGCAAGTTTCAGCAGGGACAGACTGCCCGAAGCTGAGCTAAGATGCAGCCACTGGGCCACTGAGCAAGGTAAGGCAGGGGACACCAGAGGAGGCTGCTCAACTGTATTGTCTGTGCCATCCAGGCTCTGGCACTGCATGTCTTTGGGCTCCCCACTTCTCTTTCCATCAGTGTCTATCTCTTGACACAAATGCTGGTTTCTTCCAGAACCAAGATGGCATCAGCACAGCAGAGATCATCAGCCTGATCCTTAGCAAGATGGCAATTACTCAGCTGTAAAGTTTTATATCAGCAATAGCGTTGATCCACAGCTGGTGGGCTGTACATTTGAGTACTTATATGCACAGTTTTAATATGTTACTAAGTCACACATGAACCAAATGTGTTTTCACCAACAAACCAACTAGGTATGAGAACCATGCTTGTATCCTGGAGTCCACCTCAGCGGTCTGATGCATTGGCCCCATTTATACTGTTTTACCTCCTATTGGGAGCAACAACAGAGGTATTGATGGGTATCACATACCTTGGTGTAGTTCCTTTTATATCTTACTGCTCAAATGTACACTCATCTAGCATCTCCTCTCCATTTCACTCTCCTTTGTTTCTTTCATGTCCTTTAAGTCCCATCTTTCCTATCCCTTACACTCATGATATGCTACAATATTTTTTATACACATAAAAAAGAAATAGGTAACTAATATCAGACTTCAAATCACACAACATTTCTAGTGACATCACTGGGAAAATTGCATTATTGGTCACTATTTTGAATTAGGTCTGTGAGGCAGTTCTGTCAATGCTTATAAAACAATTTTGTTGTGAGATACCAGGCAGTGTGTAAATAAACTTCTGATCTCCTGGCATCCAAGTAGCACCCCTACTGTACACCATTTCATTTTTACATGTTGCAACAATTCTGCTGTACCGTGACATACATTTGTGCAAGTCATACTTGTTAAAAAGACATTTCTGTTTCTGTTATTAATATTTGAAGTTACTAACATAAAAAATCACATGATCTGTGCAAGAAACTTCTGTAAAAGCTGCTTGATCATGAGATGCTCACTCTTCTCTTAGTATGTTTTCGGTAATAGCTTTCTTTATCACTCCTTCTGGCTTTTATTAACACATTAGATTTTTATGAATTTTAGTGTTGTAATAGGGAATCATATTTGATATCAAAATGCTATGACTGCATTAGAAGAAAGGCATGAGACCCTGGTATAGAATTCCTCTATTCTGAATAAATAGAAATTTTATCACACTGCGTAGATGAAAAACATGATTCACATGAAATGACAAGGTTTTTGAAATGCCATGTTAAGAGCATCAGTTTCACAACCAAATTACCCCACAGGACAAGGTTGGTTGGTAACATCAGTTTGTGCTTCAGCCCTCCATGGAAAGCAATTGCAGTCCTCAGTGTAATAAACAGGCTGTAAGATTTAAGAAGCTGGATTCTGAAAAGTAGTTCATAAAAAATTAATTTCCTTAATTTTCAATTTTCATGCTCTAGGAAATCTGCTGAGTTGAGAACTTTTACTGTTTCTCCTTTCCTTGTCTCCCCTTTTCCTCCCCACTTTGCCTTTTATTTTATTTTCAGTTAAGAATTTAGTTAAGGCTGCCAGGCCCCAGGAAAAAAAAGAAAAAAAATCACAGAGAGCTAACCCTTTGCTTCCTTAGCACACGCTCATAGTCACACTGTAAGAACTGATATATAGGGAAGCAACTACCTTTGGTCAATGACTTCAGGCCTGAGAATAGATATCATTGAGGAATTCTTTGATGCCAGACAGGATTATTAAATCCTAAAAGAGAGATATAAAGTGAAATTAGTTGCTTGGTCCATTGGAAGGCAGTGAAAGTTGGCCTATCTGAATATTCTTCCTCTGAAAATTGCCTGCAAGCTCTCCAAGAGAAGGATGTTGTCTTTGATTTGTGTTTGTAAAATGAGTAGCAACACAGCAGAACAGTAAGTGGCCAGGGACATTGAGCAGAAAGAAGTGGAACAGCCAGAAATACCTGCTGTTTGCTATAAAAAAATGCACAGTTTTAAAAAATAATGTTAAATAAGCTATTTCAAAGGAATGCAAAAGAGCAAACAACAGCAACAACAAAAAAAAATCTGGTGCTGCATTTTTCTTGGAGGGTACCAGTAACAGAGTGATGAGGCCGTCACTGTGCAGAGCCATAGTACATCCAGGGGTAGCTGCTGTTTAAAATGACTCACTTAAAATTGGGAAGGTGTTGACTGATCACTTGGTACCCAACAAACTGCTCTACCACTTTCCTTCTTGCAGGATGGGGACTGAGGAAGACAATTAGATGGAATAAAACCCTTCAGGTCAAGATAATGCCAGTTTAATACAGAAAAGACAAAGGTCATGTGTGGAAATAGAGGAAAACAGAAGATTTATTCTCTGCTTCCCATCAGCGGGTGATGTCCAGTGACTTCCTGAGAAGGAAAGCCTTGGTACGCATAGGATTGCAAACAAATATTGTAATAATAAAAGCCTCTTCCTCCTACTCCTTTTCCTTAGCTTTTACTTCTGATCAGACATGAAATATCCCTTTGGTCAGTTAGGGCCTGTGAGCCTGGCTATGTTCCTTCCCAAAATCTTCCCTACCCCAGTCTACTGGTGTTGGAGAGATAGCACTGATGCTGTACCAAAACTGCATAGCAGCAATCAAAGCGTTGATGTGCCACCAACACCTTTGTGTGTACCAATATAAAGTACAGTGCTACAGAGCCTGCTAAGAGGAAAATAAAATCCATCTCAGCCAGACCCAATACAGAGGGAGGTAAGGGCACAGAGACAACAGCACACGAGTACCTGCACACATACTCTGGGATGGAACTGATATCACTCACTACACCCAAACCCAAATACCTTGGGAGATACTGTCCTTGATCCTTCTTTCTCAATACAGAATAAACAACTGAGTAAATAACAGTAACCTGAAATACAGAGAAGAATAAGCAGTCATGTTTTATCTGCCTCATTTGTCATCAGAAGAGACTGGCTTGAGCTAATTGAAACCAGAAGGAATTTAATGAGTGATAAGAGGCCACTGCAAACGGACAGCTCAGCTGTGTTTCCATCTGTGTCTGGAATGCATTCTTTACTTTAAATAATTGATACTATTAATACTAAGCATGTGTATGATAATATCTAAAATATAATATTTTTTGTCATGCACAACTCACAGCTGCCGCCCCACTCATGAAGGCTGACATGATATAGGAGAGATTCTGGCTGTGTTGCCTCCCCGTAAGGCTGAAGAAATACTTACACCCATTTTGCAAATATTTAAATACAAGTAGAAATTTTACACTGTGGAAGTGCTGGGGGAGAATGGGAAAGGGAGGGTGCGGGGGGGAGGAAGGTAGCATATAGTTAAGAATAGAGAAATAAAACAAGATTCTTATCTTTATAGCAATTATTGTTGCTTACTAGGCACAAAAAGAAATACACCTCTAAAATGGAACCAGACAGATTAGAACTCTGCATAAGTCTTTTATTGCAAAATGGTCACTGACATAGTGTTCTGACTCCTGGGAGTGTGATTATGATGAAAATCAGGCAAGGAGGGAGTGTCTATTTGAATGACAAAAGAGAAATCAGTTCTAATTTTTGTGTTCTACAAAAAGGTAGGGATTTTTTATTTTTCACACTTACCAAAAGCTACTCATTTGGTGGTACAGCCTCGATAAACTACAAGTGTCCCACCAATAATACCCCATATACTTATTCAAGGGGTTTACATTCTCACATTTAGGTATGAAATCTGTTCCAGGAAGTGCAGAACATAGATTAAGAAATGATCTTGATTCTTGTATGAGCTTTGAAGGAATAAATTTTACATCAATAAATATGAGATGGAACTCCCTGCAATACAAAGATTGAGTTTTGCAAGGCTGCTTAAAAATCTAAATACCAGCCAGTCACGTAAAATCCTATGACAGCAGGTGGAAAATTTCATCAGCAATGAATTTACTTGAAGTAAGGAATGGCTTGTTCATATGTCATATTACAAAGATTAAAAATCTTTTCACTCTGTTATTTAAACTTTTAAAATATTTTTCTTTTCTGTTGATTTTCACATATTTGGGAATGTTGTCCATATAATATTTCTTTTGTGGTTTTTGTTGTTGTCGGTTTTCCCATCATAACAACAAGTGACTTTTGTCTTCTCTTGAACTAAGAGACAATAACAAGAAAAAATTCTATTAAAAGAAGTGGTTCATTCATATTCTCAGGGAGGTTTTACAAATGCCTGAGGGAGACAAGTATGAATTAGGCACACTGATAGGGCTTGGTTTGCACACACGTAACTAGCCTTGCTCATGCAATATGCACAGACCCTGTTGTCAGACAAATTATATCCTCTTGGAAATTGCCTATTTCTTACGGTCCTCTGACTATTCTCACATCTTGAAATTTTGCTTTTTGTTGTCCCCATCAAGCCTATCCTACTCAGAAATCCCACTATTTTAACCCACTTACAGTGTGAGTAACTATTCTATTGTCCTAAATGCCCATGTCTTGTCACTTGTGATGGACTAAAAAGGGAGTGAGTTTGATGCAATCACAGTTTGATGAAAGTATTAGTCAAGGCTCATGCCAATACATCAAGAATAGTGTTAGATGGAGAATTGGCTAAGGCCACATTCAGACAATCCCTGCAGAAGTGACCATGCTGATGAGATATATCATTTATCCCAGCTGAGTGATAATTTTGGTTGCACTCCTCCTGCATCTTGCACCTCTTCTTTCAAAGAAAGTCTGGAGAATCAGATTTTTTATTTTTGATGGTGTTCAGAAGTCTACGCTACACAGCCTGGCTTTGATGTTAAGTAAATGAAGAGGTCTCATCAGTTTGTGATTGCCAGCAGCAAGAGCACAGGAAACACTGTCTTGTGCTTTAGGCATAAGTGGTAGGATCTCAAATCATAACTGCTTTTTTTCCTGTAACAATTGTATATAGTTCACTCAGAAAAGTCATGTTTCTTTGATCCACACTTCAGCCCCCTTAAAATAAAATGAGGGATTTCCACCTTTCTCTGAAAATGTCACTGCTATTGTTCCTAGCATTCTTCTTCAACTTTAATTAAGGTTTGCTGTCCATGTGGTAATGTAAAACCATTCATGTGATGTTTGTGCACTTGTAGGACGTATAGCTGCTTCTGAACATACAAGTGCATAAAATTTGTTTAAGTCTCTTAAAGTTTACCCAGGTGACCTAGTTAGAGTGGCCAAGACCATCTTATGACTGTGTGGGTGTAACCAAAACTATGTATTCTACATCCTCTATGAAATTTCTGACAAACTGTTAACAATGAACCTTTTGCAGCACTTACCCAGGGCACACCTGATCCCTCAGGCTACAAACTGGATGTTAGAGAAGCCTGTGAGGCAGGGTCTTCACACCAATGACTCAGGTGTGATAACTCACTTCAGGAAGGCATTAGCACCTTCACATCCAGCCTGAGGAGTCATGTCTGCTAATGGACCATCAAGGATTCCAAAAATATTTTGAAACTCCTTGCCCTGGGGGAGATACTGGGCATTCCCACCTGAACATAAGTACATATTATCTTGGGATTTGGGGATTTCTGATACTCCTTGTCAGATCCAGAGGAGGACTAGAACATCAAAAGGGCTGCAACCATTATCCTCATGAACAGGTTTTCTTTTCCTTTTGCTTTGTACGCAAGGGGACCACGTGGTGCTCAGCACAAGGGCTGATGAACATCATTCTGTTTATGCCTCAGGATGTTGGGTTATACATCTGGGTTTTATGGATTAAACCCAATTTTGTCCCCCTGTATAATTGTATTTATTGTAATCTTTTTATTAAATGGTAACTCTGATTTATAATCTGAGTTGGGTTCATTTCTCCTGCTGGTTTACCTTTAAAACAGCACACCGCATGTCTTGCTGCATGTGGATTGACAGGACATTAACCGTTCAGATAACATTATTATTCAGTGTGTACCTGAAACTGACAGTGTTGTCAGTAGTGGATAACATGCATTTTCTGATAAAACACCACAGTAATGGAGTCTATAATGCAGCTGGATTTACATGTCACACTGTTTTATTATACCTTTACAGTGAGACCTTATACCTTTGTTTAGGTGGTAGAAATCATATTTATTCTTTGTGTTCTTTGTTGAAGCACTTATCTTCTCTACCTATTGGTCCACTGAACTCCAAACCTGAATTATTCTCATAGTACTTTATAAAACAGAAGTATCCCTCAGGCACCATTGCATTTATAAGGAAAGTTTTTACTTTGTTATTGGCAGTGAGCTGTGCAACTCCTGAATAAATACAGTGACAGGGGTTTCTATTTTTTTTTTTTTTCCTCAGCATTTTGCTGTTGCTATGAGACTACACTGAGACTTGTCTGACTTTATATCTGCTTCTGGATAGGAAGACTTACCAAGATTTTTTTTCTGGCTATGGTGATTATAAGGACTCATGTCTATTACACAGGCTTACGTAAAAGAATTTTGACAGAAAGTACGGACACAAAATTTCTGTACTCACACAACAACTTTGTAGAGGCACCTAAAAGTATTCAGAATTTCTAAGTATTCTATTTTAGGAACAGACAGTTTCCATGTTCATCACCGAGTCCTGGGAATATGCATTAATTTAGCTTTTGCTGCGTTTGAAAAATGAACGAATCTATGGTGAAGACAAAAGAGGAAAGACTTAGCTGATGTTGTTTTTAAAGACTTCAATTAAATGACAATGGACATCATCATCTGTAGGTGTACACCTATGAGGACGAAAAGGCTTGACACCATTCTCCCATTCTCCTACACTACTGTGAATCTAAAACTCAGCCTTACAACCTTCTCTTAACACATCAATTAAATAAAATGCTATTTGCTATGCTAGCAACAATCACATATTCAAGTCCAAAAGTGTTTGGCTGTATTATAATTTATTTAATCATAACTCCTAACAAGAATATATTTCTCCTGTTTATAGCGCTATATGAATTGTGTACAATGAAATCTGGGGGTAGATATTTCCTGCTGTGGAAAAGCAACATGCTTTAGAGTTCTCTGCTATTCCTCTATTTAACCATGGTGGTGGCTTTCCAAAGGCAAACTCAGAGATGGTTTTGGTGACTCAAGAGGTGTTGCATAGCACAGAGAAAGGAAGACATCATGAGACAGTGATGCTTTAACAGGAACACTGTGAAACTAATGAAGTTACATGAATTAAGCTTTCAATGTCTTAGCAAAACAAAGGTACTATAGGAAAAATTAAAAAAAAAACCATGAAAAAACCCATTTCATTTTTTGATGTGTATTAACACATAAAAGACACATTTAATATTATTACAAGAGCTTGGAAATGGAAGAGTTGAGTATAGCAAGATGTTTTACCCCTATTCCTTAACCTGTATGTTTTATGGAGTAGAATAGTTCATGTCAAAAACTTTCACAGCTAACTACTATTTCAAGAAAGGTGGAAGTGTATTTGTGCATATTTGTGTATGTTTGTAAAAATACTTACTTTGAAAAATATTCCTATTTTAGACCATTTAAAAGATTTAAAAAATCAGTCTCAAAATAATATTTGATGCTATCTTAGAATCACAGAATCACAGAATATTCTGGTTTAGAAGGGACCCACAACGACTGTCAAGTCCAGGTCTTAAGTGAACAGCCCATATAGGAATATCACATGATTTTATATCTTGTGGCTTAAAAAATTTCAATATTTGAAAACAATATATTGATTTGAGAAGGAAAATAAAACTTGTAAACATTATTTTAGAATTTTACCACTTTAATTGCTTGACACCTCTTTCTCATTGAAAGTCTCCATAAGGAAATAAAAATTTAAACAAAAATTGAAAACTCCTTTGTTCACATTCTGTTGAGAAACATAATACACTTACAGACCAGTCATAACACAGGAGTAGGGGTCACCTGTGTAAACAATAGTGTAGTACAATGTAAATCAAATATAACTACCATAGAACCCATTTCAAACTATAATTAGCTCTGCATTGCATCCTTACTGGAGATCATTAATACTGAAAAGAATGGTAAATTAAATCCTGAATTTGCAAATTCATCTTTCTATCCTTGTATATCTGAGTGATCACAGTGAATAGATGTATATGTAGGGCACAAACTAGGTAGCTTGCTGAGCTATGTAAAATGTATATTGTCATTGAAATTTGGAAACGTATATTTAATGTAAATATTGTTCTGATTAATTTTTTTTGCATTTTTCATCATTAGAGTCTTTAAAATGTGGAAAACTCTTACTTGGAAGCAGTTGCAAGAATTTCTAGTCATGTTTCTAGTAGTTAGCTAGCAATATCATTTTATCTAAAATGTTTAATCTCAGTCTCACGCAACTGTGAGATAAAACCTATCAATTTTTATTTATAAGGACTAAAAGTTGTCCCCTCTTTAGTTTCAGCAATCTAATACAGTTTTCTATTGTGTCTAGTTCCCAATACCTTCAGAATCTATCAACAACACAAACATTCAAACCTTTCAAAGTGTATTCATTTTCCCTGAAAAGATACTTTCCCACAGTGTCTTAACTGATTTCATCCAAGTGTCTCTGATGAGTTACTTCTCCTGAATGAATGTCATGGTGGAGAGGACCTCAATGGACAGCTCAGTCGCTTCATTGAATCCATTTTGATTGCCATATGAAATGTCAACTAATTTCAAGACCTTGATTTGCAATTGCTGATCATCCATGTCAGAAAGCCTTAATTTAGCTTTCATTTTAGCTATTTTACTTAAAACTAGTCCAGCCAGGTTCCTCTCATTACCAGGAAGAGACATCTGCACAAGTGCTTCAGTTGCTTTCCTTCAACAGTTTGAGGCACAGAGGTCCAGTTAAAGCCTGTCATCACTGTAGCACAAGAGTAACCAGACTTTGCAGTTCAGGCTATATGCTTTTAAATTCAGTGAACTCTACTGATGTGTCTACAGGGCACTGCACCTTTCCAAAAATAGCACTGACGCTTTCAGGAAATGCTGTGCTTAAGAGGTTCAGCTCCTCAATCTACCTAAGAAAGGTACAAGAAGTGTCCTCTCCACTTTGACGGGACTGCTGCTTGATCTTTGCTATCACATTACCACTTGAATGGAGGTAGTCCCATAAACAAGGCACTAAACACCCTTTATTGCTTGGAGTCAGTATGCTCCCATTGTATCTGAGAACCACTGCAGTATACTGAGGATCAAACATGCTATTAGTGTTGTTAATTCCAAGAAACAGAAGATATTTTTTCACAAATACTCTCTAGATTCATATGACTCAAAGGCACCTGGTTCACTAGTTCATTAACTCATTTCTATTGTTGGGTTTTTTTTCTGACATAATCCATATTGGCTGGAATACATTGCTTTAAAATCCTTCTGATCAGTTGTATTTTAAACTGCAACAAGTCAGGGAGGAGCACATGATTCCATGTGTGAACATATGTGTTGCGAAGTCATAGAATCATAGAATGGTTTAAGTTGAAAGAGCCCTTAAAGATCATCTGGTTCCAACACCTCTTAAATGGGAAAAGACATCTTTCACTAGGCCTAGTTGCTCAGCCCTCCATCCAGCCTGGCCTTGAACACTTGCAGGGTTGGTGCATCCACAACTTCTCCAGACAACCTGTTTCAGTACCTCACCATGCTCACAGCAAAGAACTTCTTCCTAGTGCCCAATCTAAACTTACTTTGACTTTGAAACAATTCCCCTTTTTCCTTTCACTACTTTTTATTGCAGTATTTCACTTGAACATATGTATTCTGAATGACGAACATATCTTTATAACTGAAAGATAGCTGAATATTATGGATATTTCCTTGAAGTTTATCTTTCAGTCTTTTATTCACAAGAAGAAAAAAGATTGATGATGATCTCACCTAGAATAAATCCTTATATCTCTATTGCTTTCAATTTTGCTTTGCAGTTTACGCTATATGAAGAGCAGGGCACACAAAAAAAACAAACAGAGCAGCTTCAGAGCAATGAAGAAAGCACTCTAGAAAAGCAAGAAGAAAAAACAGATACTAATCTGTCAGTAGTTTTACTTTATGAGAAGAGCTGGTGTGTTTTCCATTTCATTGAAAATGTCAGTGTTCCAAATTTGTCTTATATTCCTCATAAGAGCAATTACAAAGTCTGAGGTTTTGGGGCGTTTTGTTTGGTTTTTTGTTTTGTTTTTGTTTTGTTTTGTTTGTTTGTTTTTTTTTTGTTTTTGTTTTTGGGGGTTTTTTTTGTAATGTGCAGGTTCTACCTTTCTCTAAATAAACAAATGGATGGGAGAAAGACTTGTATCATTCTATAAAAAGGGGTAATGAGAGGAAATTTAAAAAACAAAGCAAAACAAAAACCCTCCTCCCTTTTAGCAGAACATATTTCACTTACAAGGCATCAAATTCAGATCCAGTTATTTTTCTGCATAACACTCAACCCTTTCATTTCAGACATGTATTAGGATCTTAGCTATGATGAAATGTGCTATTGGATCATGTACTTAACCTTTCTCATCAAAAACTGGACCAAGGATTCTAATCTCTGTCTCATACCTCAGAGATAAAACCTAAATAATGAAAACTCCTGGAGCCGAAACAAATTCTGGTTTGAGGGTAAACACATTTTCTTCCCATATGTGGTCCCAGTTACCATAAGTCAAACAAGGGGTTGAAACTAGATCCTACAAAGGAAAATTTCCATCTGTAAAGGTAGACACTATACTGCTGTTCTTTGCTAGAGTGAGAGTAATCCGTGGCCACAAAATATATTTGATGGCAGTCGGTATTCTTAAAAGTCAAACAACCCTGAATAATAGCAGCCAAAAAGCTAAGGAGGCCATGATACTCGACTGCATGCTGTGGGTCATGACATGAGAAGATCAAATATGTATTTAGATAAACTGGGTCCTAATGACTAATATTTTAGTTGTCTGGAGACTTTCAGCTGTGATGACCAAATCAACCTGGCTTTGTTACTTTGGCATTATGAAATTCGTTATTCATTGTGTCCTTCTGATTTCCATATGAAATACAATTAATATAAGTAAAAGGATATTACCTCCTTTCTCGTCACTGGTTTACAAGTTCCCTAGCCTCTGACAGTCATTATCTTGCTTGAGAGTGGTAATAAAAGAGATTTTACAGAATTAAAATGTTGTGTAACTTAGTTTTCTGAAGGCACTTATTTTATTAAATAAATAAATGGATTTAAAAATAAAAAAGTTTTATGAGACCTCCAAGAAATTTTTATTTATTTCCCTGTAATAACAGGCATTTTCCATTCAATTAAATCATAGATCCAAGCTTAATTAATAGCTATCCTATATCAAATTTCACCAGTTAGTTCTCATGTTACTGAAAACAGGATGCAAATATAAAATGAGAAATCACAAAAGCAGATAATTTTTTTAATGTTAAGATCAATAGTGGTAAGGATTGTATGTCGAGTATGACTCCAGTGATTTCAAATGCTATTGAAAGAACATTGTCTGTGAAACCACAGGCATGGTGAAAACATGGTTCTCATTCACTAGATGGTTGTTTTGTTGTCTTTGGGGTTTGGACTAGATGATCTCCAGAAGTACCCTCTAACCCTAACTGTTCTGTGAGTCTGTGATTTTGTTATTTTGTTCCTTGCATTGATTAGTTCACAGCTGAGAAGGACCAAAGGAAGTCATTTAAGTCAGGCAATATTAAACCATATACTTTCTGAGAATATAATACATTCATGGACCCACAACTGTGTAATGGCACCATAAGCAGGAGACTCTCAGTGACTCACTGAAAGTAGCTATTGGAGATCACACTGTGGGGCTGGCATTTCCTCATTCCATATGGATATAGATACACACAGACAAACTGCCCAATGATTTAGTTCTGTTTAAGAAGTGAGACTTGTATTACAAAACGGATAGAATACTTTTAAATCATCAAGTAACATCAACTCTGTGAACTCTGTGTAAGTAGTAGTAATATCTAAATACTCTGAGAATGAGAAAATGGCAGGTGATTTTACTTAATTGTTCTTTACTATAATTCTCACCCTATGACACTAAACATAAGGTCTTTTTGAAAATAGTTATTAACCTTTCACATGATGTATAACTAGTTTTATCACTCCAGAAAAATAATTCCACTTTGAGTTCTGAAAAGAAGATCCGCTGGGAGACACACAAATGGTAAACCACACCAAAGAACACAAAAAGGCCCATAAAACATTGGTAGGGTTATAAAGGTCTATGGATTTTAATTGCTGTGTGCCACTGGGCCTTTACAAAGCAATCAAGCAGGCAATCTCCAAAGGCAGCCCTGCCATAATACGTTTAACAACAGAGTTCTCACCCCATCAGCAGGATAGGGCTTATGAAGGTCCCAATAGCAATTAATGACCTTGCACATTGAGAGAAAAAAACAAAATTACTGAAATTAACCACCTTTTTGGATACATATTTGAAGTGTCAGAAAGTGTAATATCAATACAAGCAGTACAAAAGTTTTGAAAGATGATAGACATAAAAATGTTCCTATAAATCTGATATTCCTGGTTTTTAAAGATACAGAAATGTGTCTTTCTCCTGCTACAGAAGGAATGTTCTGAAAATCACAGTGTGATATTAGTTGCATGGAAGATTTTACTTTGGGTGTCATGTTTTAATATTTTAAGTACAGAACTTCATTCTTCTGAAGAAGCTGGAAAATTCTAGGTTTCTGATATTGAGTTTGAACTAAAATTGTAAATGTACAGTAGTATAAATTAAGGGTTACATGGATAATATTGTTAACTTTGTTCAGAGGTTTTTTGTATACACTTGCCTTCCTGTTGCCTGTGTTTGCAAACAAAAATTAAATTGTACAAGATCACAAATTTAGTGGCAGTGAACAACTGCTGACGAGAATTCAATGAATGAAGTAGTTACTACCAGTCAGTCGATGAGCAAATTCTGTAATTAAAGCTGGATTTGAGGATGGAGAAAAGTAAGGATAGTGCATATATATTAACTTTTGAACAGAAATTGATTCAATGAGAATCTAGGAGTTTTTAAGAGTTTTTCCAATATATCTAGCTCAGCTGGTTAGAATGTGGTCCTTGTAACACCAAGGTTGTGTGTTCTATACACATTCAGGTACTTTAGCCAAGAGTTGGACTCAATGATCCTTGTAGGTCTTTTCAAACTCAGAATATTCTGTGATTCTGTATCAGAGAAAAATGTAATGCTAGTTTTCTTTCTGTCTAGAGGTGAGTATTTTTTTGTACTTGAGATATTAGAGGATGTCTGTGACTAGAGGAGCAATTATCTAATTATTTTTTTAAATTCTAATATTTTTTCATATGACAAATAATCCAGAAATGTATAGCTAACTAAGCAATCTACTCCATTCCTCTAGTTTTCTTCTTCATTTTAAAGAATTTACTGTTTTTTATGGTAAAGCCCCAGGACATAACACATATGAAGATGGATAACAAAAAAAAATTTTGGATTTTCTATTTACAAGTTGATTTAATCCTTGTCTCTTGAACTCAGTTTAATCAAGCTTGAATGCAGAAAGAATCATTATGCTATTATGGAGCTACCATGTTGTTATGTCTAGAGGTAGGTGATTCTCTAAATAACAGTGGTAATTGGTAAAGAATGCAAATTATACCCCAAAATGCAAGTAAAATATTTCACTGTCCAATCAAAGAAAGTACACACAGAAATGTCATATCTGTGCTTAGATGATAAAAAGAACTGTTCTGGCAGAGAGTTAATATACATAGTATCACACTGGCAGTATTCCAGTAATTCCATGCATGCTGCCAATTTTTCTGTTCCTTTTGGGAAGCACTGATCTTTCTGTCCCTATATCTGTCTGCCTATAAGTAGTTACAAATACAGCTGAATAGCTGGAACATTAAAAAAAAAAAAAAAAAAAGAACAAAATCTGATGTCTAAATGGTCTATTTCTTCTCAATGCATTCTTTCTTTTTACTAGCATACCTAGTTTTCATTAATATACAGCTTTGGGAAGAAAACCAGATTTGACTGAGGATTATTTAGAATAAAATAGTTTGGCTGATAGTATTTTTTATTCTGCTAGAATTAATTTTTCCCACAAAAGAACAATCTAACTCCACTACTGAATGTTTTAAGCTTTAAATTGAAAAAGCAAATTGTATCATACTCTTCAAGAGCTCTAGCTGGTAGGAGAGGTGTGTCTCAGAACAGACTGAGTAGGGCTAATGATAAATTTCCTCATTTAAAATCTGTTCAGAAACGTGGGGGAAATACATCTGTCCCTTTCTCACATGTACACTCAGTTATAATAGACAAGTGGCATATATGCTTGTAGACTAAAATATGTATGCACTGGGATTCCAAAATAACACAAAATATAAATATTTTCTTGAATAAGTTCATGTTGCCCTCCACCTTTTCTAACACCCTGGCTGCTCATGATTTGTAATCAGTCTGGAGTGAGAAAAAACCCTAAACAAATAAGCCCTGATTGGGATACAGTGGAATAGAAATTGTGAAAAATAGGAGGAGGAGCAGCAAATTTTCAGTAAAGAAAAAAAGTGTCACAAGTTTATATTTGCATCTGAAAGCATACTAAGGTTAGAATAAGATTACAACTCTAGCATTCAGTTTAACGCATGCTAGGAGCTATTTACACTGGAGTTTCACCATGAGGAGTGAAATCTGCATATAGCTGTTGGTCTGAGCTGGCATCTGAGCTCTCCGAGTGTGAAAATGTTTCTAAAGTGTGTGGGTACCACAATAGGCTTGGTTGACTTCGGCCATGTATTGTGGTTATTTTTGGGCAGTGAGTTCAGGGTCTTTTTGATATTGCCAATGTAGAAAATACATAAAATGGCATGGGAAAAATAACTATAAAGAAAAGAAAGAGAAGACAAGAAGGCAGTAAGAAAGAAAGAGAAAAACGAAGGAAGAAAGAAATGAAGATGAGAAGAAAAAAGAAAGGAAGAGAGAAAGGAAGAAAGGAAGGAAAGAAGAAAGGAAGAGAAAAAAGGAAAGAGAAAGGAAGAAAGGAAGAGGAAAGAAAGGAATTCAGGAAGGAATTGAGGAATTGAGGAATGAATTCAGGAAGGAGGAGAGAGAGAAAAGGAAAGAGAAAGAAAGAAAGAAAGAAGGAAGGAAGGAAGGAAGGAAGTGCGGAAGGAAGGAAGGAAGTGCGGAAGGAAGGAAGTGCGGAAGGAAGGAAGTGCGGAAGGAAGTGCGGAAGGAAGTGCGGAAGGAAGTGCGGAAGGAAGTGCGGAAGGAAGGAAGGAAGGAAAGAAAGAAAGAAAGAAAGAAAGAAAGAAAGAAAGAAAGAAAGAAAGAAAGAAAGAAAGAAAGAAAGAAAGAAAGAAAGAAAGAAAGAAAGAAAGAAAGAAAGAAAAGAAAGAAAGAAAGAGAGAGAAAGAAAAATGTCATGTGAGGGGAGAAACTCTCCAAATACTGTCCCATGTCTTCCCCCTTTCCGTGCCACTCAGCATTATCAACTCCCAGAACAGGCCTCCAGGAAACCTCCCTGGAAGGCCCTGTTCTGCTCCTAATCATGTTGTAGATGGTACAGACAAGACAAAGCAACACCAACAATAACATTATGCTATCCTTAACATCAAAAGGGAATTCAATATTCTCAAAGACTGTTGTAGCAGGTCTAAAGGGGGAGGAGAAGGTGAAAGGGTCAAATAACCATCCCCCCGTTTTCCCCAGAGTCTGGGTGCAATTTGTATTGAGGCTCAAGAGGTAGCAACCAAAGCCAGGACAGGCAAACAAGACTGAATATACATTCACAATGAAACTCACTGCATCTGATGTTATGATGTCATAAACATAATATATAAATAAAGCAATTTTGATCCCTATCCCTGATCTTAAAAAGAGCATCAAAATAGGCCAATAATTCCCCGTAGATGGAAATATGAACAGGTTCAGATACAACACCCACATGAATACATCAAGTAACGTGGTGATTAGGGAGTTTCTGTTTACAAATACACAAATGCCTAAAATGAAATTATAATTCTGACTTCTCTCTGGTGCCCCATGTTGGGCACCAAAAGACGTGCTGGTTTAAAGGTAAATCAGGAGGAGAAATGAACTCAACACAAAAGAGATTATGTCAGAGTTATAACAATGTTACAATAACAATATTACAATATTACAATAAATGCAGTGTTACAAAGAGAAATTGGTTTTAACCCACCAAACCCAAAAGTATGACCCAACACCCTGGGGTACAAACCCCAAGTCCAAAGTAAAAGGAAGCGAGAAACCTCTTGGTGCAGATGATGGTCCCAGAGTGGTCAAGACTGGTGGTCGCAGTCTAGTTGAAAGTGGTGGTCTCTTCCTACTGAGGTTCTGCTCCTCCTCTGGATCCGACAAGTGGTTCCTCGAGGTCTTCAAACTCCCAGATTATGTACCCTCAAGTCCCAGTGGGAGCACCTAGTCCTTCACCCAGGGCGGGGAGTTACACAATGGGTCATCTGACTCTGTGAGTCATGGGGTATTTTGGAATCGTTGATGGCCCATTAGCAGACATGACACCTCAGGCTGGGTGTGAAGGTGCTAACGACTCCCTGGAGGGGAGTTATCACAGCCCTTATCTCACAGGCTTCTTTCACACCCAGCTCGCATGCTGAGGAGTCAGGTGTGCCCTTGGCTGCTGCAAATGGTCCATTGTTCTTGGGAAATGAATAGAGGGTTTAGAACACATAGCTTTGGTCTCCCTCACACAGTGATAAATTGGTCCCACATGCTGAACTAGGACACCACTGACTATAGAAAGAAGCTTCTCTGGCTCTATATTGACAACACGAACATCCTTTTTTTGTAAACAGTATATTTACTTTTTATAACTGGAAGCTTACTTCAGTGCTACAGTCTTGAAATTTAGTTTTCTAATTTAGTTTTTATTTATTTAGACATCAATTCTGAAAAATTTTTACATGTCTTTAGTGGCATTAAATGTATTTTAACCACCCTCAGTTAAAAAATGACTGATAATCGGTTGATTCTTGAGTTCATGAAGTCCCTCGATCTCTAAACTCTTGGCAAAGGCTGCCTATATATCTCAAATTACAGGGTTCTTTTTGACAGAGCTATTGTTTTCTGAGAAGAATGGGTGGAAATTGTTTATTTATAATAAATATAACAAAACATATATTGCACCATTACAATAGATAAATGAGAACATTCTCAACCTTGTATATAAAAAACTTTTTGAAATTATTTCCTTCTTTCTCCAGCTGAGAAAACACCGTATTTACTGTATGTATATGCTATACAAGTTGAAAGCTGTGATACCCACTACTCCGTTGTGCCTAAGGAAGAAAACTATGGACTGTACTTTTTAGGATGAAGCTTTAAATGGTCTTTCTGGACTGGAGAAATTGAACATTTTGAAATTTGTCTTGGTTTGAGGGGAAAAACCAAAATGTTTACCCACAAGCGGGGGGAGGGGGGCCTCCCCCACAGTAATCACGCCACTCTTTATCAAATTTAAGAAAAAGAACTTTAATACAAGAAGGATAACTGTTCTTAACTGATTGATATATATGTAAACAGACCAGAGCAAACCGCTTCCCCAACATCACAAGAGAAAAAAAACACAACAAAAACCCCAAAACCCAGCAGGTTTCCTCCTGCAGAAAAGTTATACTTATGGCAGTATCAGTCTCACAGCCTGGCTGGCGGCAGGGTGAGTTCTCACATGAACTCTGTCTCTCTCTCTGTGCCTCTTGTCCCAAATGAAGAAGGAAAACTGGAAGCAATGAACGGCCGCGTGTCCTGGAAAAGCAGCTGCAAGTTCTATCTCTCCCAGGTCACTGCCCCATCTGGGGCAGACAGGCCGCAATGCTGCAAGCAGCGGTGAGACCGGAGCAGAGACCGGGACCCCAGATGCAGGAACCAGGAGAACAGCCGTGGCAAGGAGTAAAGAAGCGGCTCACCAAGAAGCAGCAGCAGCAGCAGCAGCAGTGAGCAGCAGTCTGGGGCAGGCAGCAGCAGCCAGGAGACGGCTTCTCCTCTACCCAGTACAAACACACCACTCCTGCGTTCCACCGAACTAAGAATGGAGAAGTGTCCCCAAAAACAAAAGAGACAATCTGCCCCCACCCAACCGAATAAGAAGAAGATGGTAGCAGTTAACTACTTCTTTTTGTTAACTAATGGCATAGGCAGTTAGTGACAGGGGAGAGAATTGCATAATAATTCCAAACTACAACAAAATTACAGGCTAACATCTCTGACTGTCTCAAAATATTCTATAGATTACTGATATGGAGAGTAGAGGAGAGTAGAGCACACACAAAGTTACCAGTGTAAGGTGAACAAAAGGCATTTGTTCAATGTTGTATTCTGGTGGAAAAATGATTGTATGAGTTTTGTAGCTGTTTCAGGGAAAAGTAAATAATATGGCTGTGACCATGCAGGCATATGATCAGGTTGTCCAAAGTCTCAGCATTATGAGGCCTGCTAACCACCTGGAGAGTGTTTAAAAACACCATTTGCAGGTTTTGTAAGCTAGAAGTATTTATTAAGCTTTGAAAAACTATTTAGTTCTAAAAACCCATGCTCTGATTTAAGTAGATTTTACACTCAAAACGTTCTTGTTCATGACATTCTATTACAGTGGTATAGGGCTGAATTGTATATTTTTATCACATCACATTTATTTTCTCATTTCCTCTTTTTTCACTTCTATATGAATTAAATACTTAGACTTCAGTCTACAATAGGCAGATGGTTTTCCATCTTGCTGAAACAGAGACAGACTGAAATTTCTTTCAAAATAGGAACAGTGGTTAAACAATCTACCTGTTCCAACTAAAAACAGCACAGCAACAAATTTCAGAATAGAAACAGTGATAAAGCATAAACTAAAATACTACAGCTAACACTTCTGTCACTACAGTTGCAAACTGTGGGGCCATAAGTAGAATGAAAATACTCTGACAGAGGCAAAGCAGAAGGAATACTTACAATGAAAAAAGAACCAAACAATTGACCTGCCACTGTTTTGGCTGCAGCATAGAAGACATACAGTGTATTTTATGATTAAAGATTCATTGAAACACAGAAGACTTGTAGCATCAGACAGATAAAGTCCACAGAACATATACACTATTTTAACAAGTAGAGGTCAATGGAGCTCTACAGGGGGAAGATGAGCCAGAAATAGGTTATATGTTATTTGACACAACAAATATTTACCAAAGTTCCAATTTTTTTTTTGAAATTCAACATAGTTGAAAAAGAAATCTACAAACATTTTAAGAAAATTCAAAGTCATAATCAAAATCTTAGAGTTGAAAAAAACCGTACTTAGTAAACAATGCCATTTTAATGCAAGAGTTAGGGTGATATCTGTGATCATAACTTATTTTCTCATCTCTTAGAGCAAGTAAATAGCAATAGCAGCAGGAGAAGGTTTCTCTAAAATAGATTTTGGAAGCTTTTCCCTCTGCTGCTCTGATTTGATGTTTTGTATTATTTGATAGACCAAGCTTGCCATAATATGATTATTGAGTTGTTTTCTTTTTTTTTTTTTTTTGGGGGGGGGAGGTGGTGCTTATCAGATTTTTATATTTTAATTGAGCTTCAGCAATCCAAAGTACTAATGGATATGTGCTTCTGTAATTTGAAAATAAAATAAATAAATAAGCTGTTTGTAGCTCTCTGTGTTCTTAAACACATTTACCTGCTTCTCTACATGACACAGTCATAACAACTCCAGCAATGACTGATGTGTTACAGCTTGTAAACTTTTTTTTAACCTTGTTGGCCTTATTTGACTGAGATTTTAAGGTTTACAACATAACTATGTATCTGTTCTATAACTCTAACTAAAGTCATAGCTATTTTTTCTTTTGTAAATGCAGTTCAAGTGCAGTAAACTAAGCTATAAGATGTTTCAGTTCCAAAACTAGGAATTTTTAGTTCTAATGATCAGTGTAGGTAGAAAAACTCTTACCGTTCCCAGCCCATGGTCCACTGAAATTCAATAATGGTATGTCCGGTAAATTCTTCTAAGCTGCAAGTACACCTACTGTTTTTAACTAGGGAATGAGCTTGGTGTTATCACTGCTCTTAGAATGTAAGAAAGAAAACTTTTCTTTTAGGTACAGTAATTCCTTGCAAATATTCATAGAAAAAAATTAAAATATTTTATATTCAAATGCAGAAAGAGGCTAAAGATGTTGATTCCTTTTTTGTTACCTAGTGAGAGAGAGTGGAGTTTCTAGTGTATCCAGCTAGCTTGGCCTCAAACATCTTGTTCTGATGAGTTAACCACTTTTAGAATTGCACTTTTCAGCTTGCCTCTGTACTGTTTTCTATTTCTCTTTTTTATATTTTTGCATTCTCCCTTTATTGCCTCTTCTTCCCATATTTCTTGCTGCATATAAAAAATTTATCTACAGTAGCTTCTCAACTTCTCACTCTTCCGTATATGGTGTTTTGACATAGTTTTATCTTTATTTGTTTTTAAAATCTTACTTTTAAATAGTGGTCCAGTATTTATACACTCATGGTGATTCTTGAGACCAAGTTAGGAAAACAGCTCCTGGAATAATCCAGACACATGCAGGAGTGGTGGAAAAATGACAAAATGTTTATTTCTCATCGGAGACTGGGTTATAAGTGTCCCGATAGGGGCAGGGTTTGGAGTGGATTGGACAGCACATCTGGGGGCGGGGTTAGGCTTGAAGGCAGGGATGGGAGAGGCTCAGGTACTGGGAGAAGCCACATGGGGACATCCAGGGTGGGGAAGGAACCCCAGGCGATACAGAGAATGGTAGGACTTGAGAGGGGGAAGGAACCTGGGAGTCGTGAGCCCTGGGGGCTGAGCCCAACAACTCTAGTTTTTCTGTTATCTATGTGAAGATGTCAGCAACAATCACCAGTAAAGATAATAAAATAGCACAAAAAAAGGTTGAATTTGTGTTTTTGTTTTTGTTGTGTTTTTTTTTGTTTTTTTTTTGAAAGGGAGGAAACCTTTTTAACATAAAACCAAGCATTTTGTTCCAGGAGCAGCTGCAGGAGAAGACAGAGCAAGGATGATGAGTCTCCAAGCTGAAAAACGTACACTTAAAACAAACAGTAGTTAAAATAAATAATAACAGAAACACAACAAACATAGTATCAGGGAAAACAAAAGAAAATGTTTAAGTTCTTTTTGCAATTAACCAGGCATTGACGGTGTGCTGCCAGTGTGTTTTTGTTCTTATGTAGGTGCTGGGCTATAACTGAGGAATCCATAGGCTGAAGCCAGCCTGACAGCAGCCTTGGGAGATAGAGGCTTTCCCTCTTTATCAAAACAAGACTGGCAACTGTGTGACCGGTAGAGACCTTTGTGACATTTTGGGCACAGGCTAAGTGGTGTCAAAGGTGTTTTCTTTTTAAGATCTGGACAGTCTCTCTTTAAGTGTACAGCTTCTTTGCAGTGGTAACATGCAGCCTTTTTTCACTGCAGACAGGTCAAGATTTTGCAACTAGTTAGGTGGTGTGGCAGTACCCTTGTACCCATCTCTCAGCTTGCTGTTTCCAGTGATGTAGGAGTACTCCAATGTTCTCTAGGGCGGGGCAAGCCCCGATGGAGGGGGGGGTTGGCACGCAGGGTTCGGGATGGCCCCAGAGCAGATGTGCTGTGGCTCACTGAGTGCAGGGGGGGCTGCAGGGATCAAGGGCACCACGCTTTCCCAGGACTGGGCGCCACTGGACTGCGGCACGGGTTGGGTCATTTCTGGGTTGGCTCAGACATGGCACAGGGGCATGGCACAGCAATGGGGTGCCCCAGGGAGTGGGGTTGCCATGCCTCCCGAGGGCTGGGCACTGCCAGGCTGCTGCATGGGTCTCCTCATAGCGTTATCTTGACTGCAGTCCCCACATGCCGCACGGCACAGGGGAGGGGTCAAATCCAGGCTGTTGCGTCTCCAGGGGTGAGGACTGTCCTCCCCAGAAGAGGAAGAAGTTCCATCGCTATAGTCTGAGGAGCTGTCAGAGGTTCCATCCTCCTGGAGGTGGGAGGGGGAACCAGAGTGGCCGTGCAGGGGCTGGGGAGGTCCTGGCTCAGCTCTGCCACAGCGGAGGGGCAGTGGAGGGGCCGGGAGGCGCAGCACCGCTTTGGTTTCTCGGGGTTGGGGGCTTCCAGCTCACTGCAAGGATGGACATGCGGCTCCGTCTTGTGGGTCACAACCAGTTCTGCAGCTCCCATGTGCCATGAGGCGCAGGGGAGGGGAGTCATTTTGGCAGGAATGTCGGCCATGTTGGCTTTGTGAGTTTCGTTAGGAAAACCCATCTGAGGAGTCTGCCACATGGGGTGATGGGGAACAAGTGTTTTCTCTCCCTTTTCTTTTTCCCAAGGGGGATTCCAAGCGATGACCATGTCTAGTATCTTTCCCTTCCTTTTGTTCTTCATAGAAGTTAAAATAGCTCTCCAAGCTAAAGTGGCTTCAGCAGCCTGCTTTTCACCTGCCTGAGATTATGGCCAGAGTTTAAAGGCGAGTTCGTCCCAGTCAGAGACTTTGATCTTTTGTGGCATAGCATATTCATGTTTTGCAATCCACTCAGCTAGGGGGTTTAGTTAGGCTTTTTTGAGAGGGTGGCCATGGCTAAGAACAATGTTTTTAAGCCTGCTGTAGCCTTCTGCCTCTGTCTTAGAGAAATGGGAACCCATTTAGAAATTTAGGGGTGGAGAGGGTAAGGGTTGTTCCTCTGACCGCGGACCCACTTGAGCCATGGGTCTATTCTTACCCACCACTGCTGGATCAGAGGGGTTCTGTGGGTACACCGAGCAGTCCCACTCCATCGTCCGAGCCTCTGGATCTTGGGAAAGTGTTCTTCACAGAAGACTCCTTGGTCCAAAGACCTGTTTGGGCACCATTACTCAAGACCGAGTTAGGGAAATGGCTCCTGGAATAATCCAGGCACATGCAGGAGTGGTGAAAAAATGACAAAAACGTTTATTTCTGGTCACAGACTGGGTTATAAGTGTCCCAATAGGGGCGGGGTTTGAAGGTGATTGGACAGCACATCTGGGGGCAGGGTTAGGCTTGAAGGCAGGGATGGGAGAGCCTCAGGTACTGTGAGAAACCACACAGGGACATCCAGGGTGGGGAAGAAACCCTAGGGGATACAGAGAGTAGTGGGACTTGAGTGGGGGAAGGAACCTGGAAGGCTGAGCCTGACAGGTGATGAAAAAAATCCTGTGGGTTTACATAAAATTGTAGATAAGTACATTGATTGTTTTGATACTGTTGATCCACTGCCTCCAGCCACTAAATATACTGCATTTCCTACTGTCCAGTATTTCTCTTTTACCGCAGATGTCTTCCTCTATGCACATTCGTAATAAGATAGGTCTTGCCTGAGTACTTATGCTCTAATTTATTTTATCTATTTTTGTTCCACATTGTTCTTTAAGCCAGGAGTATCTGCCTCAGAGTCTGTGTAATGCACTGATCTGAAATCTCAGTTTCCAAGTGTCTAAGTTCAAGGGAAACCAAAATGTTTACCAAAACCAGAGGAGAGGATTCCTCTTCAATAACCATTCCACTCCTTTAAATTTAAGAAAAAGGAACTTTAATTAGAAAATGGATATAAGAAAGAAAACTGTTCTTAACTACTGTATATACAGATATAGATATAACTATAAAGAGACCAGAGCAAACTACTCCCCCAGTACCAAAAAAACCAAAAAAACCAAAACCAAAGAACAAACCAAAAAAACCCAGTAGGTTCCTCCTGGTCCAGTTATATTTATGGATAGTGTCAGTGTCACACCTTGGCTGGCTGCAAGGTGAATTCTCAGTCATTTCCCTGCGAGGCAGAGAAAAGGGGGTGGATGATTCATGTGGTACAGGATGGAGCCTTTTTCATGGGGGAAAAGCAGACTCTCTCTCTCTTTGTCCTTTGTTCAAAAAGAAGGAAAAGCTGGGAGTGAAGGAGTGGTGGCAATTCCCAAGAATATCCTTGCAGTCCAAGCTGGTCTCCAGGAAGAAAAAAGGTCTGCAGTGTGTCCTGAAGCAGCTGTGACTCTCTTCTCTCTCTCTTTCTGAAGCTCAGGGTGCCCAGAGATGGAGGGGGGAAGGGAAGGATCAGAGCCAGAAAAGAGCTCTCACCAGCTTAGTAAGCAGTGGCTCCTTTTCTGCAGCTGCCCAAAACCGAGTGTCAAGCCATCACACAGGGAAAAACTTCTCCCACCCCCAAGTGCTGGGGTTCTGTTTCTCACCTCCACCCTACCATTCAGTTGGAATCTGAAAGTCATCAGCCATCTTTCGTCCTCGGTCCTGGCACTCCAATACCCAAACTTTTGTGTTGGTAGGGTGAGAAAAGTTCTCTGAGGGACTCTTCCCAACACCACCTTCCTTTGTTTGAACCTTTAACACCAAGGAAAGGGTTATTGATGTATTTATTGAATTTTAGAATCGCAATAGCAAATTCCAAAGTTTTAACTGAGGTATAATGATTAAACTGTATTAAAAATATTTCAAGTAATGTTGTGCCCCTGTTTATATATCTCACAAATACAATCTTGTGAATTGTAGTAATTTAGCAATACAGAATCTGTGTTGGGGTTTTAAGGCCTTAGCAATGACAAGCTATATCTCTTTGATGAAAAGAGCCGTATTATTTACTACTTTGAAATACAAAAAAAAAAAAAAAAAAAAAAAAATAAAAAAATAAAAAAAAAAAATTTCTATTCCTTAGAAGGCAAATACACCCGAAAGGAAATAAAGAGGAAGTGGTCTGGACAGAACACATAGGCAGGTATGAGGAATATATGATGAAGATGATTCCTATGCAAAAGTTGTTCTGAAATGTCACTAAATGTAGGTTTTATATAATTCTATCTTTTACCTACATATTCAAATTTAGCTTCAAAATTAGACATATTTTTTGTGTTCAAAGGCAGATTAATTTTCCATGGCATTTTTCTGCAGAAAAAGGTAATAGCTGTACTAGGGGGCATACAGAAAACCAAAAACCCTTTAAATAATTCTTGTTATTCTACTGATCTATATGAAGATTTTCAGACAGCAGAAACATCTAAGTTACTACATATAAATATGCTTTATATACCATATCAGAATTAAAGAACTATGTGAAACACTAATCAAAAACTTGTTACTCGTTTGATCTTCAAACATTCAGTCATGATCCAAAATGAGCAACTAGCTGACTTCTCACCTTATATTGACAGATTTCCCAAGTCAACTGTCTGTTCAAATGCTCTCACAACTTCACAGAATCACAGAATATGCTAAATTAGAAGGGAGCCACAAGGTTGATCGAGTTCAACTCCTGGACCATCTGCAAGAGTCAGACCATGTACCTGAAAGTTTTGTTCAAATGCTTCTTTAAGTCTTTCAGGCTTGTTGCTGTGACCACTTCTGTGGGGAGTCTGTTCCAGTAACAGTAAGTAACTTTTTAACTATGCAGTTGGAAGAATGCAAGCTAGGTAAAATTAATGAGGCATGTGCACTTGATAAAAATGCGGGAGTAATAAATGAATATTTTTTAAAGTTTTTATCAAAGTTGCAATGGCAGAAGAGGAAATTAGGTTCTTCAGTGAGTAAAGAGTGAGGGATCATAAAAGACTTTAGAGATTGGTGCAACTAAAAATTGAAATAGAGACATTCAGTGGGAAGGTCAAAAGAGGAAGCTTTCCTGTTAGGAGCTTCACTTCCGGAAACCACTGCCTTCTAATTAGTCTGAGCCATCTTATAATGTCACATTGCAAAGCCATCTTAATCCTTTTTAGTAACTGGAGGGGACATCTAACAGAAATTGCTTTCTTTTTTTTAAGTATTCCTGCTTTCTTTCTTTTTCTTTTTTTTTTTTTTAACTTTATTACAGCTATCTGAAAAACCTGGTGGACATCTGTTTTCTATACATTCTATACATTGGAAATAGAAGAAATACCAATGAGGTCAAAGTTGCAGTCTTCTATGTACTTATTTAATCAGAGGAGATGGTATGGCTTGCGATGATCACACAGTAGAGAATAGTGAGATTGAAACCTAAATGTTTTAAGAATCCTGCAATGAAAAGTTTCCCAGTTTCATCAAAGACACCATTATTGAACCTTTGGGACAAAGATTAATGATGTTTTGAGGCACGGCATGTAAAAACTAGATTTTCATTCTCCTTATTCACACCTTTGTGACATTTAGTTTATCTGATGTTCCAAGTTTAGCAAAGCTCAGATAAAAGTTCCTCATGTTTTTCATATAATTATGCCATCATGC
The DNA here is from genome assembly GCA_021164005.1 of Willisornis vidua nigrigula. Classification (NCBI taxonomy): domain Eukaryota; kingdom Metazoa; phylum Chordata; class Aves; order Passeriformes; family Thamnophilidae; genus Willisornis; species Willisornis vidua. The sequence goes on from JAJPCS010000018.1 coordinate 4,650,940, forward strand.
TTTTGTTTAAGTTTCTGTAGCTGAAGATGCAATGAATCAAGTCAAATAGCTTTGAACTGGCAACTGGGTATTTCACTTAACTTTCCTGTAACTCTGGTCCAAACTTGTAATTATTTTTTTCTCATTTTTCAACAAAATTCTTACTAGGAAAGACTGCATTTGCAAAAGAGAATAATAGGTAAAGAATATTAGAGTACAGCAATAAAGAACATTTATATTATTTACAAATGTTTTGAAAAATATGTCCATGTATTAAATCTTGCTTTATAGATATATAAATTCTGGAGATAAGTTTGAGGAAATCTGCTAATATAATGTATATAAAAAATATAGCTATGTCTGATCCTCTAGAATTCTGGTGGGGTTTTTTTGTTTGATGAGGAGCATGGAGGGTGGAAAGAATAATATAAAAGCAGTAAAATGAAGTCATTATTATGAAGCAACTATGTCCCTATATGAGATAAACTTTTTTTTTTCTTTTGTAGGGGTCACTGGCCACATGCAAAGGGCCATCATGTACTTTTGTTGATTCACTTCCAACTACTCACTTCATTTGGAAAAACCTGTCTTCAGACTACAGACCAAATGAAACAATTGTCTTGCATAGCCAGTCTACAGCCCCTTTCTGCAGGTAATCAATGCAGCAGCCCTTCTGAAAACCCAGTGGTTTTAAAAACAGCCAATAAGGACTAAGCCTCACTGAAGTAATTAAAAAAAAAAAGACACATTTAAGCTCTTAATGCTGACTGAATGATTGCCAGAAAACCTCTTCCTTATAAATCCAGCAAACTTGCAATATTAAATTTTCACAAACATTGTAAAATATTAATTTAAGGGGAGCAAACATGGATCTGCTAACAGTCTAAGAACACTGTAAAAATTTTTTTATGTTTATTTTCCATTTCTATGATGCATCAGTCATCTTCATCTGCTATTTTGGCAAATGCCAAAAGATTTATTTTGTTTATAAGGATTTAAACAACAAACATGAGATGTTGGTTCAGCCTGTTTGTTTATTGCAATTTTCTAATATAACTAGCATGAAGGAACCTATGCAATGGTGCAATTACAACTTTCCTTTTTTATTTTCCTGTTCTTACTTCATGCTCTGTGCATGGATAAGATATGCTGCAGCTTGTTCTTTTCTTTCTTTTTTTTTTTTATTCCAGAACAAAACAAAAGATTTTACTGAATGCAAAACTATAATAGTCTATTTTTTTACCACCATAAATAGAGCAATATAAACACAGAAAAGAAACACCTTCCTTGCCTGTTGAAAAGACCTGTTGATGAGCTAACAGCTCCTAATAATGTACTAAATACTTATAGAATCATAGAATCAGTTGGGTTGGAAGACACCTCTGAGATCATCAAGTCCAACCCTTAATCCAAACTCACTTTGATTACTGGATCATAGCACTAAATGCCACGTCCAGTCTCACCTTAAAAGCCTCCAAGGTTGGAGAATCCACCACCTCCGTGGGCAGCCCATTCCAATGCCTGACCACTCTTTCTGTAAAGATCTTCCTGATATCAAACCTAAACCTCCCCTGGCAGAGCTTAAGCCCATGCCCTCTTGTGCTACTGTTGGTTGCCTGAGAGAAGAGACCAACCCACACCTGGCTGCAAGATCCTTTCAGGTAGTTTTAGAGAGTGATAAGGTCTCCCCTGAGCCTCCTCTTCTCCAGACTAAACAACCCCAGCTCCCTCAGCCTTTCCTCATAGGACTTGTGCTCAAGTCCTTTTACCAGCCTTGTTGCTCTTCTCTGGACACGCTCCAATACCTCAATACCTTTTCTGAACTGAGGGGGCCAGAACTGAACACAATACTTGAGGTGTGGCCTCACCAGCACTGAGTACAGGGGAAGGATCTCTTCTCTCCTCCTGCTTGCCACACTATTCTTGATACAGGCCAGGATCCTGTTAGCCTTCTTGGCCACCTGGGCACACTGTTGACTCATGTTCAGCCTCCTGTCAATCCAAACCCCCAGGTCCCTTTCTGCCTGGCTGCTCTCCAGCCACTCTGTCCCCAGCCTGTAGTGCTGCATGGGGTGGTTGTGGCCAAAGTGCAGGACCCAGCACTTGGCCTTTTTAAACCTCACCCCATTGGAATCAGCCCATCTCTCTAGCCTATCAAGGTCCCTCTGCAGTAAGAAGAAGGAAAAGAAGAATATGTAAGAAATGCTATGGAAATATTAAACAGTTCTCTTTTGACTTTTTTCTTCCAAAATGTAACTGAACAAATCTTCATCCATCACAGGTCCCCAGTTTCCAGATCATCTCTTAGAAAGTAGAAAATCCAATTTTATAGGCATTTGTACCAGGAATAAAAAACTTTCAAACTAAATATGATGTATCATGGTGACATAACAAATATGGACATTAATTAAAGATCAGCAGAATCCAACAGAGAAGTATGCCCTCCATCTGCTTGACCTAAGGTAATAACAATGTTCACTTAACTAAAGCTGACAGATTTTCTTGTGTTAGTCTTGAATCACTAAAGTTACCACCCTCAGTATGAATAACAATAACCACGTGTGACATCATACAAAGAAGATGAGGCACAATTAACTACTCCTTATGTTTGCTGTCTTCTCCCTAGTAGTTTTTCTTCTATGATAATAAGGTTCAGGCACACAGATCAGATACACACTTTGATTCTGAATCTTTCATACACACCCAAGCCTTTAAGATCCTCCTAGGTCTCCAGATTTTGAATGTTGCTGCATCAAAACTTACACATTTGGACACTGTCAGTAAAAAGCAAGATGCCCTAAATGTGTTATAAATTTTCCAGTACATTAATAGATTACATTTCTGTCCTCCTCATCCTTTTAGTTGTCTAAGTAATTAAAAAATAATTCACCAATAAAAATAAAGTGGAAGTTAAAGAGTGAACCATCCAAGTCCAGCTCTACAAAGATACTGGAGATCACTGGGTTTCTGTATGTCGGTTGCATAAAGACGCAGCCTTCAATAACCACTTGCTGCCTACTACATGAAATCCCATGGAAAAATCCTATGGTAGACCTCAGCTTTAATAAATCAAGAGACAAGAAAACCTTTAGTAAGTAGACCTTTTATTAAAGTTTCGGTTAGGAAAATATGTCTCCATTAGCATATTATGTTCTTCACCTTTTTGATGTAAACTTCCCAGGGACTCAAAGATTGCTTCAAGAACCTGATGAACTGCCAGTATGACTGAGAAAAGAGTGTTTCATCGTACTTTAAGTGTAGCCTCTACCCATGTCTAAGGTTCTTTATTGTCCCACAATAGTGTAGCCCTAATAAATAAATGAAAAGCAGTCACCAAATCTCCAGTTGCTTATGGTCAAAGGTGATAAATAGAATTTAATAACAAAGCGTATTTTCAGCAACATATACATCTTAGTTTTTCACTATTGGTTTTCAAGCCTTGACAAATTTCGCAGTAGGTCTAAGATGAAAATGGAAGACAAATAGAATTAAACCAAATCGTAAAAGAATTATCAAGAGTTATTTCTGTAGTCAAACTTAGTCTGTAAAGTGAAGTGTAGTAGTAGTATCAGCCACATTGCAACGTTGGATGATATGACATGACTGAGTGGTCTCCAACAAATCATAAATTGGTAACTGTCAATACAGCAAGGAATAAGATAAACTCAACCATCCAGTTTATTCATCAAGTCAACAAGCAATCAGAGATTTTTTTTTCCCTCTGCCATTATGGACCTAATGTCATATGATTTTCATTAGTAGCACTCTTCAAAGCTCTTTGCTTCTTTCACAGCACAATACACAAAACTTATTTGATAGGAGAGAAGTGTAGGTAATGTAAAATTGGAATAAAAAAAGGAAAAAGTCTTTCAGGATTATTTATTTTGGGCTTGGGTTTGGTGGGTTTTATGTCTGCATTTTTTCCTCTTGGAATTTTTCTTCATTGTAATAAATAACATTTCATTTAAATTCCCTAAGTACCTCAAACTCCCTTTGTTGACCCACAAGGCAAGGGAGCAGCCTCACAAGTTCAAGGTCATAAGTCCAAAGATTTTAAACATGGGAGCAGAATTCATGAGAAAGGCTTAAACTCATGACACCTGTTTTATGAATGCAGATTGGATGTCAGCACACCTTTGATAAGTGGAAATGGATATTGCATAAGATTTTTTAAAATTATGTTTTTAAACTTCCTCCTTTTCTTTTCTGCCCATTCAAAAGCACCAATTAATATGTTCAGACCAGAGAAGAGCATAGTTGTCAACCTCTCAAAGGAGGAACAACAAATTATACAGTTAGGTGGATTGGAAAGGTGGTTCCTAGACCACTAGTGACTCAAAATTGAGCTGCAATGCCATATTGAAGCATCACAAAGGGTCTTCATTGTTATATTTTATTACAGAAAATTACATCAATATTATCTGGCTTGGGTATTCTGTAATAAAAACCCATTCTTTTCCATAGTAATGTGAAAATTCTACTTTTCATCATATTGAGTTTTTCATGTTGCGTTTAAACAGTTCTTTCAATTGAATGCATCTATTTTCTCTTCCTAGTGCTTTTGTTTCAGACTTTTCTTCTGTGACAGGAAAACAAGAAAAGGTGTAAACTGATGATTTTAGATCTTTATTCTAAAAAACAGACACTCTTATTCAGTGTTCTTAACTCTTCCTGAGAATGTATGCACATTCCAAGCCCTTAATTTTATTTTTTTTAATATTCTAAATTATTAGGTCTTTAGAGATTTCTTTGGAGGCAAAAATGAAATAGTATCCCATATCTGCATGTTTTGGTGCAACATTACATAGGAAATTAAAACATTCCTTTTGTTGCTGGAATTGGCTGATACACAGACAGCATTTTTCTTGGTCTGGAACTCTGATGTCAATATGAGTTAAAATATCCTTTCCTTTACCCTGATCACTGATGCTTCTGCACATCTTCTTATAAAGGTTGTGCTTATGCTTAGTAAATGAAGAAAAGAATTAGTGGTGCTCCTCTCATTTCCTGTCTTCCCACAGATGGTGATAAATTCAAATTCAGACTCCATTAAACCTGAGTGGAGAAACCCAGCAGGTGGCTACACTAATGGTAAATCCTGGCCTTGGAATAATGGGAATTGCAACCGACAGCTCTTCTACACCACAAAAAAGATGATGTATTCCTATTGACAGTGTTGCATTTGAATCCAGAAGGCTGATCTGGTAGTTCAGGCCAGGCACAAGGGAAGCAGAAAGCCCCATGGGTATCTTTCTTGGCTACACCACTTTAACTTTTGTCATCTAAACCTTCTATTACAATTCATTGTGAAAAACTCATATAAGTTGGAAGGAGAGGAGAAAAAAAATCCCAAGCTTCTGCATTTGGCCTACAGGCATACATTTGTTCTTTTTTTTCTTGGTTTAAAGGACAAATAAAGGTTGACACACAACAGCGTTTCCAGCCACTTCCATATTTTTAATGCTGACATTCTTAGCCCAAGTGCTTTTAGTGATTCCAGACATGCCCATCTGAGAGAGTTTTTGCTAAAACGATGCATAGACTGCCCTGAAGGTGTAATGCCTGATGTTCAGCTACAATTTGTGAAGGAATAGTGTGTTCCTGGTCCTTTTTTCCTATAGGATTTTTTCCTCTTCGTTTAGATCCAGGAACTATTTGTAAAGTGACTGGACAGCCCTAAAGACTGAATATGGAATTTAAACTACATTTCAGAATATAAGGATATTTTTCTATGTGTTTTAATGCCCTGTCAGTAATTTTTATGTGCAATATATTCTGGTCCTTTTTCTTAGTATATACATTTTCCAAAGCTTTTATACACTGAGTTAGTTGCCAAACAAAGGAAATTTCAAAGTGCCTGTACTTTTGCATTATTGATCACAAGATTCTTTGTGTTACATTTATTTTCTCGCAGAACTCAGATTTGTATCTACTTAAAATATGTATAGTAACAGTTTTAAGAGGTCATAGAATGAATGTCTCTAGTCTAAACAATTCTAAGTCTAAATCATAAAGATTATTCTGAGTACTATTAGAGGCAACCTCAATATACTCTACTGTACATCTCTCTTGAAAATCAATAATTTCTGCAATACACTACTTAGAGTTTTCTCAACAGTGTAATTTGCACAAAATGTAGTATTAACACAGACTTTAGAAATGCCATAACGCATTTCAAGTATTGTTTCTGTACTGTTATTTCCAAAGCCAGTTTACTGCTTTTAGAACTTTTTTAAAATTTTATTTTCACTAGTATATAAAATGCAAAGACACCCTTTTTTGCTGCTTTTATTTTATTGTCTTGAGATTTTTTTGCCTTCTCTAGAGTCCTCTTGTGAACAAAATATATTTTTGACTTGTTTGTCTAAACATTTCCTTTACTTGTTCTGAATTTAGACCCAGATAGCATATTGACTAAGCCAATATTAAAAACAAAATGTACTTTTCATTGCTTAAAAAACACTTTATATGAGATTACTTTCTTATCTAAACTACTAACTTCTCACATCTTAATATCTGATTATAATAGTCCAGAATTGTGCTTTTCCTTACAGGTATTTCTTTCAATGTCTTCACAGTTCATTTCACTATGCCTTTTCCACAAAAATAACTGTCATAATACTGACTTCTAGGTGGAAATTTCCTTCAGGTCTTGGTTTGCTGGTTCCTATAGTACCAATATTTCTTACTTGACACTTACTTATATGTATTTCCCAACATTTATGTCAGGGTTTAACATGGAAAAGGTATCAGTAAAATACATAACATGTGAAATCAATATGCTTAATATTAATATATCATAAGGTTTCATGCATGAGACAATCATTAACAATTCCTGCTTAGAATACACCATTTCTAGCCCCCACGCAGCCCTAGCACTTTAGCTAGATTCAAGTATTTCAGTCCTTTGGAAATTAAACTTTCTGCAGTAATTTGAGCCCATGGCCCCACATCACAGGAAATTTTTAGACTGATCTAAACCTTGTCCTCAGAAATATTGCCATTAGAACCACAGGGGTTTCAAAGAAAGCCCTTTTCATGTTAAACCTTCTGGAAGCCCCAGTCCTGGAAAAGACTTGCTGTCAATCTTCTCTCATTCACAATCAGTGAACTTGCAACTGTAATCTAATGGTGCTTTGCCATTTTAACATAATTCTAATACTAAACTATCTCTACCACTTGGAAATAGAACTTTATTTCAAGGCTTAGTAATTCTAACATCACCAAATACCCAGTGCATCTTGTAATGTCTTTGCTGAAAAAAAGAAAATACACAAAGGGATATCCTCTTCCATAGAGGCACCCCTCTTTTCCTTAGCCTTAAATAAAAACACATACATAATGAAACTGGGGATGGAGACACTGCTGCAATCTTTTTCTGTACCTACCAATAGTAAAACATTTAGAAGTTCATTGTTTTATACAATGTACTCACTGAATGCACAATTGCAAGGAGGAGGCAATGCCCCGTGTTTGCAGAAAAACAGCTCATATATCTCTCAGAATGAAAATTAGTCTGGAACTAGAGCAGGGGACAGCACTATCTCATTTCCGTAACCCTAAATGGAGGTAACATTTTTATAGTCCTAAATAAATGAGATATTTTCTATAACTGTGAATATATCAGTTTTATAAGGGACCTTGTTTATAAAAAGGTGGAAAATGTCTGGCAGTACTGAAGATAAACCAAAGGCCAATGCTTGTGTTCTCATATGAATATCTTATCCAAGTGGTAATCATACATATTCCCATTTTAGTGATATATCCTATTATGATGCCTGACTGTATCTTGGCTTAGATAAAGTGTTGTCTGATAAATAGACTTAATGCATAAATGTCTGTTGGGAACATGCAACAACAAAATGGGGACAGGAGTTGATGAGCTCTCTTTGGAGCTCATCAGCACAGTTCAACTGCTTTATCTGTCAGATCAGTTGGGCCTCTAGTCCAGATACAGAGAAGCTCAATATTTTGAGACTATTAGTGCTAAATGAATAATTTGTAGAAGATACTACACTCAAGAAAATTCAGCCTTCTGCTCAGACAATATCTCTGTAGTAGATCATACTTTTGCACATTTCATTGAACAGAAGTATTTAAAAGCTACCTTTGGAAATGTTAATATGTGAAGTAATCAAATATGCAGAGTTATAAATGTTTTTGTTTGGGTTTGTTTTGTCAAATCAGAGGAAGTGGATGGTGGCATTACAGCATTTTGCATGTCTGTGGGACATTGCTGTGTATGCAGGTATGTAGCAACTCCAAGTTTAACTGTTAAATGTGGTACATGGATCAGTGAGGTGAGAGGGAACAAACACAATCTGATTTGTTGCTTCTCTCCAATGTATCAAGGAAAAACATTCTCCCTAGAGGTACTGATACACAGCTTTCTCTTTCTGAGTCTCTTAGGGATTTCTATGTTGTCCATTCTCATATGTCTCATTCTTCCTTCTGGAAATGTCTGGGATTAGACAAGATCATGTAAAAATTCTCAATTGTCACGGAGCTTTTAATATTTTTATTTCCTAGGAGATGAGAATTAGAAATTTGAAAGATCTTGGGTAATCTAGTTCATTCCTCTACAAGTGAAAGATTGCTTCCTGTAGGTAATTTTTTTTAAATTATTAATTGCTGGTAATTTATCTGATTAATTAGAACCTTTTGCTTAAAACAAATTATTCAGGTATTTTCATTATCTGATTAGTTTAGCAGGTGGCTATACAATATTCTGAAATTAGTATGCTGACTATTCTGAAGTATTACCTTAATGGCCCAGGAAGATCCAAGTTCTATTGTGCTAGGTTCTGTACAAACATATAGAGGAAAACACAGTGCTTGACATAATAACTTTATAGTCCAACTAAAGACAAGTGGTTAAATCACACAGTCAGAGAGAAGACAGTGATAACAATGTAATTCATGAAACTTTAGAGTACCGCTATATGTGTGCTCTACATATTCTGAATTATGGGTATTTTAAATACAAGTTTTCTTTCCTATTATATTTACATAACCCTTCATGTCTCTTTTGCCTAAAGCCTATCTTAAAATTATGATGTTATATATTTTCAGCTGGAGAATTTGATATTCTAGTCATATGCAATAATTCAAAAATTTTCACTTTTCCCTGAAATTCATTGCACCAGGTATTTCCACTTGATAAAGTACCATGCCTTTGGGTAGCAAGTCACCTAATTTAGACTGGGAAGTAAAAAAATCATGATTGAAAGTCCTTTGAAACCAATGACATTCCTTGTTTTGTACAGGATCCTAGGTTTTCATTCTGTAAAAATTCTAAGAAACACATTTTTAAGCCAAATGCAACTTTTACAGAAAGTACATCCTCCTGAGAGGATGTTGTATGAACCTTTGTTAACCCTTGGGTACAAAAGTTATTTTGACTTTCAGTTAGGCTTTAAGATAAATGGTAGGATGTGTGCTTTTGGATGAACTCTCGAGACTTTCTGAAACTACTCTGCCCCACTTGTCTGGTTTTTACCATAAATTGTTAGCTTCCCACTCCTGATGTCACCATTCTGTAACAACTCTCTAGTGCCTACCTCCACCTAACCTTAAAATAGATCATGCCTTCTGTCAAGGGACAGGAGCAAGAGTTTTACTGTGTTTAGGTACAATGGATGAAGACCTGCTGCAGTGTCACTGTTGAAGGGGAGGTGAGAATGTCATGAACATACTGAAGATCAAGGACAGTGAATTTGATCTAAATAGTCTCTATGTTTTGCTTGAAGGGGCAGGATATGCAGTTTTCACAGAAGACTCCCCTTTCTTACCCTTACCTTAATTATTGACTTCCACTTCAAATTAGAAATGCAGAAGGGACAGGACAGCTGGGCTGTTCAACTGGAAAAGAGGAGAATATGAAATGTGTATTCATATTTGAAAGCAGTGTTAATGAAAACATTCGGGGTAAAACAAAAAGTCCTTTTGTCTGGAAATAATATTGTTATGCAGTAAACAGTGTCTTTCATCCAAAAAAATCCCCAAACACTTCGCATTCACTACCATAGCTTTTTCAGACGTGAACAGAGCAATTTTACTGTTTTTTATCTCTTACAGGCCTTTTTAATTGTCTGAGCCACTAACATGTCAGGAAGGCAAGACAGAATACATAAATAAGAAATAAATATGTACAAAGTTGTATATATTCTATATTTAGAAGACAATTTGGCAGAGAACAAGCAGCAGTAGTGCATGTATTCCTATCTCACAAAAGAACTACCCTAAGACCCTCAATTATTCAGAAAAAGCAGACGCAGCCCTAGAGGATGCCTACTAAATAAAAAGGCACCTTGCAGTTTTGAAAGACGAGACAAAATATATGAATATAAAATTTAGATCTAACTATTGTCTCTGAACCATGCTTTGGGTGATATAGACATACATATTTATTTATTTATTTGTATTTTCAGCTAATATTTTCAGAATTCCAGTGTGTCATAGTTATAATAACTTAACCTCAGTTTATCTGTCTGATATTATTCTCTTTCATGTCTTTCTCTTATTTTTTTTTTCTTCTACAAACCAGTCTTCCCTTGCTCTCTCATTCTTAGTAACCACAGATTTTAGTTTTACTCTTCACTTTGTAGGTGATAAGGTTTATACATTAGCTCTCCATGACAGATTACAGGAAACTAAATTGATATCCTTATTTCCAACTAGGTATATTTCATTTTAGAGGTCTACCAAAATTTTAGCTTCTAAGGAACTTGCTACTGTGAGAGAGTAGTCTGAGATAGAGAAGGTCTAGATGAAGACATTGAAGCAGCTCCAGTGAAGGCCTTCCAGGTTGTCACTGATGTTCTCTATCAAGAAAATACTGTAAGCAAAGCAGTCTCTCTCATAGGGGTGCTCTCCAGCATTGAATGTTTATAAGAAGATGCAGCATTTCTGGATTAATGTAAGGTATTTAAATGTCAGGATTCCTCTGCCCAACTCTGTTAAGCCTGTCTAAAAATAGCTTGTGAAAGAAGATAAAGCAATATGTAGATTGTCATATGCTTTTGTCCTCTGTTTCTTTATGGTTTAACATCAGTAAATAATCATAGCTGAAGGCCTTGTGTGAAAACTGCTTCACTTGGATAAATCTTCAAGATTTTACAACAAGAATAGATAAAACTAACAATATAGCTTTTATATACTATCAGATTTACTTGCATACACTTAGTATGAGTTCTTGAATTAAGAGGAACGTATGTAGCCACTTGGCTTCCCAGCATGCTTTTACCAGGGCCTACATTGTAACAATATTAGTTGTTTGAATAGTCATTCTTAAAGTAGATCATCAACTCTGCCACACTATATGATTGCAGCATTTGCAGTCTGTAGCTAAGATAGCACTGCACTTAATTTTTCTTTCATACTCTCTGTTTTTAATCACTTTGTAGTATTTCACTTGTGAAAAACAGATTGGGATTTTCTGAAGTGTCAGGGGAATTAAGCATAGTAAGTAAAAATTAACTGGGCACATAAACAGCAGTAGTTGCTTTAAAAAAGTGTACCTTAAATGTCTTTGTTTATGTCAAATGCTAAATTTATCACCCTTGAGAAGTAGGTTGATAGAAAGTTGTCTATTTAAATGAAACAGCTTTTCTATTTACTTTTTTCTTTTTTTTTCCTTTTTTTTTAATAGTCAAGAATAAACATGTCTTAATCATCATGTATACGGTTTGATTTTAACAAGAATTCAAGGGAATTAAATTTTTTGCTTCTTAATATAAATGTCTTTGACTTGAATTACTCAAACTATTAGAACAGTTAGTTGATAAGATTTTAAAAATTATTAAGTATATAAAATTAAGTATATAAAAGTATATAAAAATTATTAAGTATAATTATTATAATTATTTAAAAATTATTCAGAGTAAAATCTTTGATTATGATAACTGCAGTTTTATTATGGCTCATTAGCAAGAGGAGAAGGAAATCCTTCAAGGATAAGGACCTTGTATTAGTTAGATAACTTCTGTTCTATGTACTTTATTTTCATAAATTTTATTATTTTTTGGAAGTATTTTCTCTAAAGAAAGAATTTTTGATTTTTTTTCTTCAAAGATACTTTCATTTTTATCCTGAAAAGGCTTCATGTGGAAAAAACTTTAGAATAGAGATAGGTGGGATTACAGGATGTTAAAGGATCGTTTGTCTATACTCTACAGAGGTTTCTTTCTCATTATCTCTGATTACCCAGGCCATGGACTGCATACAGGCTTTCCATCCACAGGCAACAAGGACTTCCAAGAGGTGATATGTAGCCTCATCTTGCCCTAAGCAGGAGTCAAGAGTGCAGCTGGGGATGATACCTGAGGAAAACACCATAAAACCACCTTCATCCTCAGTACAGGCCGTCCAGGGGGACCTTTCATTCAGTCAGTTATGATGTGACTTCTTTTATGTTAGGAGTGCAGTGTGTATAGGCACCAGTAGCTGCAGGAAATATCACTGAACACCAAGCCACCCACTTACCCTGACAGAAAAAGCAAAAATCAGGTTCACATAGACATTTATAAAGGAAAGGAGGACAAAGAGCTGGTGCTATGACAAATAAACTCCTATTTGAACTTGCTTGACCACAAGACTTTGTCCCATACATGAATTATCCACTCATAGGTTATTCATTAAAAAGCAAATATGAGACTTTGAAAAAATCACTCACTGGCCATTAGATCCTCCTTTCATTGTTCATGTGTTTTTTCCTGCAGCTCTAATGCTTTCAGTGCCAGAAACTTACATATAGTTCTGATGAAATAACTGTATTGGAACCCCTTTGAATGTGATTGGTTCAGAACATCTCTGGGCAGCTTGCAAATACTCTTTCAATTCACACTAGTATATTTTCAGTCTGAATTTTTTTTTAACTTAAAAAAAAAAGGCTTTTAAAAAGAACAAGAAGAAAGTTCAGTGTTTCCTAAAGCCATATTCAAAACAATTAAATTAAACCTTTTTAACAGCATGATCTTCTTCATTTTTACTATCACCTCCTTAACCTTAAGTAAAATCCAAAAGAGAGCTTTGAAAAATGATGATTTTTTTATATTTAATATGTGATCTTTTCATGTTTCTGCTGTTGTATTCTTTCGAGCTATCTAATAACTATGGATTTGTAGCTGGCAGAAGGGCAAACTCATCTCATGTCCTGTGAAGAGGTGACTGCCTGAAGTGTGGGTGTGAAAGAAAGTATAAGAATTCTCTGAAAGGTTTTACTACGGAGAATATAGGGGTGAGACCTTCATCTAACCCTGGATGCACATTATTCTTAATAATGCATATTCGTACATTTTTTGTAGACTCTAAGGAGTGAGCTTACTAAAATTGACAGTATTTTACAGAAAGAGGAAAAAAAAAGAAGCCATGTTTCCTGTATAATTCTTAGTTCTTTAATTTGTGACATATCACTTTTATCTCTTCTGCTTTTAACAACAGATTTGGTTTAATTAAATTTGTGTCAAATGAACACACGAAATGAAAGGAAAATCAGACTGCCTGCAGTTGCCCATTAGTGAGTCAGTGACTGCACAGTAAAAGGCTTTAGAAGCCTGGCTTACTGCCAGAACAAGCTTGCAATGATGCTCAGAGACACCCATGATGCTTTGAAGGAAAGGACTTAGCTGACCTGAACCTGTTCCATGGAATCAGGCCAAATCCTCACAGGTTGGATGTTGAATCTATAGTAAGTCTTCTATCTCCAACCATTTACCTGTCAAGTAAAAAGAGAGTGTGAAACTAGAATATCTGTACATAATTAATTAGAATAAATCATTCTTTGTTTAGTATATACTTTAACAAATCATCATAGTTGAAATAATTTTTTAATCTGATTTTCTCTTTTCTTTTTTTATTTTTTTTTTTTAATTGCACCGACAAGTCTTTAAAATATGAAATATCGCTGTCTTTGAATGCAGGGGGGGTGATGTGTCAATCACAAGTGTGTCTGTCAGAACCTGGCCCTCTGAGATCCTGCATCTTTTCCAGATTTGAATCATGGGTCCAAATGTGAAGTGAAGCAGCATATATCTAAAGTACTTTGTGGTTCTGGGGTGAAGACAGTCAGCACTTTTCAGATTGATACCACTGGTGGCATAGTGTAGTAGGTTGACATAGGCTAAAGAGACTTCAAAGAAGGTACAGATTTTTTAGGTCTGTGTCTTAAAAGTAAAGTTTTGCTTTAGGAACAAATTCTTGTGAAGTACCGTAGACTGTAAATCTTAATTCTACATGAACTCCAGCTATAGTCCACAATGAAAAGTCTTTCCATGGTCAGTTTAATCCACTATCAAATGCCTACGAAAAGGTAAACTCATTTCATAACAAAAGCTCCTGTACAACCAGTTGGATTGAATAACTACTGATAATGGGCTATTTTGTATTCCTTTCCCAAGCTCTTTCTCTAAAAGACAAGGCACTGTAACTACATAAACAGATGATCTGAATTTAGACTATTTGCTGTTTAAATGTAATTGTCTTCATGCTAGCCAACTTCTATATATACATCACATATGGTTTACATGATAGGATGTAATGTTATATGGCAACTTGGTAGAGTTTGTTGACAGCAAAGTAGTGAGACAAAAATTTCTCACTGAAATTATTTTCTTTTTTGCTGTCTGTCTGCATCCATTTTAGCAGCTGCTAATTTTTGACCCATATGTCACCGCAGTATGATAATAAATTAAGTTCTGGAGTTTCCATACCTCAAAACATCAGTATTTTTTATAACTTATCTGAATTTTAGATTACTATAGTGGAATAAGCCAATATGTATTTGTTGTCAATTATTTTAAAACTTAAGTTGTTTCTTTTGTAATTTTTCAGTCTGAAATTTATAAAAAAATCCTTCATTTTTTAGGAAATGTTTATATCAATTTAGTAGTCAGAGGAAAGTATGGCTAGTCACATTACACTCGTTTCAAAAACCTCTAGAATTGTGACATTTCTTTGCAGAACTTATTTCTTAGCATCTTGTGACTTGCAGTAAGGTCAGAGTCCTTTATTCTAGTTGATCTGATGCAGTGAGACACACACCTTTAAATGTCATAGAGCTGCTGATTTTGGAGCCAGTGTCTGGATTCTGACAGATTTATAGATTAGTGTTGGATCTGGAATAAGACAAAATCTACTAAGCACATACATTTAATTCAAAATTTGGAGACATTTTGGAACCAGCAAATTTAGAATATATACACATGTTGGAAAGATAAAAAAGTCATTATTCTTATACTTTATACATAGAAATTTAGAATCTCATATCAATATCAGACTTTTTGATTTTGGAGGACCCCATATGTTGTTGTTATGTGGTAGCTTAAACTCAAATCATGGTTTTATTTTAGTTTCTCTTTTGACTTACTGAGTCCACACAGTACCGTATCTGTTACCTGAAAGTAAATGCATTTTGTGTGTCTCTCTCTGTTTAATGTTTATGAACCATAAATGTAAGTACTACTTGGCATAGATTTATTATATTTCCTTAAACTCTGTCCATCTAACGCATACAGTTTTGCTTTGTGAGATTAGAAATGTTAAAGTAGCTTCAGTCCTTACCTGTGACCGTTATATCTTCAGTATTTCTGCTATGCTAAATAGGATTTTGTGAATAAAGAGAAAGAAGGTATTTTAAATTTCATTCTCCATAAACTAAAATGACTGAAAAAAAAAAAATAAAGGTGCTAACATTTGCAACTGTGAGCTTATGATTTGGGTGATAGAATAGCTACAAAATGAAGTGCTACAAAATGAGTCTTGTCACACATTTCCAACACTTGTATTTAGCTTGATCCTAGAATCTTTGTCATTTGGTAGGGTTCTAACTAATAAGATTTGAAAACTAGTTACAATGCATTCTAGTTCCTCAGGTTGCAAGAACAGGGTAAATTCAAGAAAAATAAAGAATTCCATCAGTGGTGCTGTAAGCTTGATGTTGCCAGAAAAGATGGGGTTTACTGTTTTTATATTGAGGTCCTCCATTTCTAAAATGTACAGCTGCATCTTGTACTGAAAAAAGCCCTGTCACAGTAATGCTCGAAAAGGGTCATTTTAAAAATGGAATGGTTCACCACAGAGAAGTTCTGGTGTGAATCAACTGTGGTTTATATCATAACTGCTTGACATCAACCGTGTGATAAAAATACATTTGTTATGCAAAGTGTCAGTTTCCATTTTACATATGCAACTTCTAATTTTGCTGCATGGATTTACATAACCACTTCAAAGAAGTTTTTTTCCATGGGAATGGTCCAAACCTCAGATAACAATACACAGGATAACTTGAAGCAGAAGACGGATGGCAGTAATAATATCAAGGTGTGCCACTAGCAAGGTGTTCTTTCTATACTGCTGACTAACCTACCAATCAGGTAAAAAGTGTGGCAAGACTAATTGAGATAAGGGTAAACTCATAGAAATTTTTGAGGTTTCTTCAGGGGTTTTAGATGTGAATTGTTTTTTCCTTACCAAATGTAAAATACAAGCTGTTTTTTCACCTTCCATCAAAGTTTCTCTTCCAGTCATATGATCAGTGATAACTTTGTGAATAAAAGATATTGTTTCTTAGTTTGATTTCAAAAGTTAAGAAATAAGGAAAGCACTTGAGTAAAAGAAATCAAGTTTTATCTACAATATTAAGAAAAATGATGAAACTAACCCTGCGATCCTTTGCAGATATTTTCATGTGATTCATATTGTAGTTTTCTGTTAGAAATTACTGATTTATTTTTATCCAGGTTTCTCTCTCAATTATACTTTGTGGTCTTTGAATGGAAATATTCCTTAGAAAGGGTGTTCTACAGTCGTTCTGTGATTCATCTCCACAGTATGGATGACATTTCCAAGCTTGTTTAATAATTACATTCAAAAAACCAAAACAAAAACACACCCCCCCACACACCCCATGCCCAAACCAATCGACCAAACTGAAAACACAATAGGGAAATTATGGGAATATAAATAGAACTTCTATCAAATGGCATACTTATAGAAAATAGGAAATAAATCTCTGCATCAAGAACAGTCTAACCAGAGTATATTACCACCTGTCAGATCAAGGAAAAAATATCTGCCCTATTTGAAATCCACCTCTTACAAAAATGACAGTTTCAAAGGTGAATGACAACTTGAATCAAGAAATCACCCAAATCTCACATTTTTCATTATATAGTCACAAGTGTATGTTTCCTTAAAAAATTGCTTTTCTACTAATTTATATTGTAAGAAAATTAATGTAGTAAACTGATAAATGGATGCAGAAAATTCTGGATCCATTGCAGTTTTTTTTTTTTTTTAATAATGTTTTCACAGGATAGCTTTTGACATTGAGACATCTGTTTTTTAATAGTCTGGTTCTATTGGAACATTTTGATGAAAGCACAGACTAGAAAACAATCTAATTTTATCCAATGCATCTTTGCAGGGCAGGAAATCTTATTGAAATTAAAATCAATTTATCTTTCAGCCCATTTTAGCAAGATTCAGCTCTACACTATTTTTTAAATGAAAGAAATTTAATCTGTGTAAATCAACACAGATGCAGTAATTTTTTATTATCCTTTATTAGAGAAGGGATGATTGCTACAAAATTCTGAGTGTATTTTTGATTATCAGAGAGAATTTTTTTATAAAACCTTGTAACAAATTGTAGAGAGTGAACCAAAGTCCTTTCCAGTGTTTGTTTTGTAAGGATTTTTGTTTTGCTTTCAAAGGTGTTTAAATTTAAGATATTAAGATTCATAAATTAAGGAAAACCACAGGTTCTGCTGAAATTAAAACTTCTCCTGCATCATCACTTTAGTTATTTCTGTAGCTTCCTACAGGAATTAAACAATGGCATCATCTAACACTGGCATTCCAAATGCTTTCAGATACATTTTATGGATCAAAGAGCATTTCTCTTGGTAAATCTTGTCATAATAAATTTTCCTATTTCCATTAAACATGCTTTGTGAAGAAATAACAATTTGAAATAAACATTTTCCTCTTCAACAAATAACATTTTAAAGCTTCTAGGCAACTTATGGCTTACAGAACAAACTCTGTAAGTATCAGTTTATACACTTCACAGTGTTACTGAAACAGCTGCTGCCTCAGTTTATAGTAATATGATGAAAGAAGCATCTTTTGGTATGTGTTGTTCTTTAACGTTGAGTTACTGCAACAAATGCACCTTATAAATGCGGGATTTAGGTGGAGAGGGAAGCACTTTTCCCTCTCTCTCTCTTTTTTTTCTTTTTTTTGGCAAAGAACTTAATAGGCAGTTTAATTTAGATAATGGTGTTATCTGGGTTAGAAAGACTAGCAAGTGATGTGTCTCCAGAGAGAGGAAGAGAGAGAAAGAGGGAGGGGGAGAAGAGAGAGAGGGAGAATTACATGCTGGTTAAGAATATGCAGCGAGTTTCATTTAATATCAATGAAACAAGGAAGATAAATCTGCCAGTGTAGTCACTTGAGAGTTTGCAAGTCATTTGACATATTGAAAATTACTAGAGAACATGAGTAAAATGTTATGGGAAGACTACATCTCTTTTATTGAAAAACTGAACTTTGTGGCTGGTTAGGCATAGTAAAGTGCTAACAATTGCTATTTTCTATGCAGAACTTTAGAAAATGTTAAAAAAAATAGCAAGGTAACTGTGGTGATGGCAAAATTTTGCCTTTCTGTGCTGTTTTTGTCATCTGTTTCTATCTGGCATTCTATACAAACACATATTTTTGCATATATTTTGTTTATGTTTGACCCTTGGCATTTTAGCCCTCTTCTGCAAAGGCCCCTTAGTACCATATGCTTCTGTTTTTCTTCATTGTATGATGTGATCTCTTCTGACTGTTACATGCACATGAAAGGACAGTGGGCTTTTGGGGTAGAAGAAACCATGCTTTAAGAGAGCACATGTCAGTTGCTCTTCAGTGGTTTGGGGTTGATTGCATCTGACAAGTGTTGTAGCTACTCATCGTAATGGATGTCTATGCTTTAGCAGAGGAGAGGTGAAGAGGATGTAATTCCCAGTGGAAGAAGGCAACAAGAACTATTATTTAATTACGGGCTAAAATAAAAATCCCTTGTAATCCCTTGTTGGTTTCCAGATTTGTCTCTTCCTTCTCTCTACAAGGCAACAATCAGGGCTTTTAATGCAGCACAGACAGATATGCCAGTTAGAAAAATAGCTCCAAAAAGATATAATATGCTCAATTTTTTCCACTTTTAAGCACAGAAGTCAGTATATATATGTCATCAATTCTTGAAATCTAGAAATCATTCACATTTTTACCTGCTTAAAAGATTATTTTTCTTAATCCACACCTTGAAATAACAATTCCACATGAAACAGCAGCTTTGTCTGTGATCTGGAGGTTGCTTGCTTTATTCATCAGAAAGACTTGATTACTTCTCTGACTGAATCCCTGCACCTTGTTTTGATTCAGTTCAAAACACCTGGCCCAGTATTCTGTGCAGCAGTTTTTTCTTATCTGGAGGAAAAAAGTCTTAGTTATGATTGCTCTGGAAAAAAACAGGTTTGTGATCATTTGCTTTGTCTTCATTACAGACTTCACATATATCTGGGTAGTAAAAGACAGCAGTGTCAAAACTCGTCTTCAGGCACCGCAAATACAATTAAGATTTTACATTCAGAATTAAATGGGAACAACAGTTAAGATTTCATAAATGAAAGAGGATTAAAACAAACAAACAAAGAAAGAAAAAAAACAACGAGAAAAGCAGCCAGAAAACCTCAGCAAAATCCCAACATTGCCCCAGTCCTGACTAGAAACTACCCTTGGTAAATGAAGGGTAGTCAAGTTTGGTCCCCATTAGCCCTAACTGTTTTCAGTCAGACATACACATTCTGGTGCAATGCTGGGTTGAGATGTTTTTATTGGTATGCTTTATTTTGCCTTTAACTAGCGTAAGGATAAGTGAAGGCATTTCACTGAAGCTAGTATTAGTGTATGAGTATTAAAATGATACTGAACTAGTATAATCCTAAGATTTATCCTACACATAGGATGTTTCAAGTCTTACCATAAGACAAATATATCAGAAATAAAGAAATAAATCTCTTATGAAACACAAAAACCCACAAGCACTGGAAATAGAATTTCATTCTTCCTATATAAGTGATCCTTTTTTTCACAAGCTGCTGCACAGGAAAATTTGCAAATTGAAATATATTAACTGTCTCAATACAAGTGGCTAGATGCCCACCCTGAGGGCAGTCTATGAAATGGCAATGCCGTACTATACATAATTATTGTTTGACCAGCTTTTCAGATGCAGTACTTCATAATGCATGCAACATTCATCAAAAGTTTATGAACTTAATGCAGAGCTATTTTAAATAGAAGTTGCATTTTATTTCAATTTAAGCTCTGGGGCTTTTTAAAAAATACCTTTCTTAACCACTTTCAGCTGACAGGAGGATGTTTGCTACTGAGTATCTGCCATGTAAAAGACCTCTAAAGCTCAATGGATCTCTTCCTGTAGTTACAATGCATAAAATCTTCCAGTTGTACATTTTATCATGTGTTTTTTAACATCAACACGCTATATAGGCTCTGATACATGGTTACTGTACTGTTGCAAATCAAATTTACAAAAACAGCCATATGAACTACTCACATGAATGCTTTGTTATATACTGTTTTGTAATGATCATTCATTCACTTAAAGATCCATATTTCTACTCTATTTTGAAATTTTCAGAAGTAGAAAGTTTCTCTCCACTCTTTTGTGTTTCTTTTTAAACCTCACAAATTGTTGGAGTGGCCTAATGTCTTGCTGTGTGCATTCTGAAGAGCGACACAGAGTTATTCATACACATACTGTCAACTGATACCAAATATTTAGCATAAATGATTGGGTGTTGTAGAGTGATCTCCTCTCAAACCCTTCTGTATTTAAAAGTATTCCCTGAGAAGATTCAAACTTGACACTAATTTTATCAATAGACACAACATTTACCTTGAAATTAAAGCTGAATGACATCCTGAGTGGCCCATTTCAAACAGAAATAGCAAAAGACAGCCAACTCATATTAGAAAACCCAACTATGAAGAAATAGTCCTTGCATATTTGAGAACTAGGCTGAAGTTCCCTTGAGAACTGAGCCAATGGTCAATGGAATTTGAGACGAGCTCAGACTTTCACGCTTGACTTGTGTCATGAGAAAAATAAAACGACAATTTGTCTAACAGCCAAAGGGTAAGGAAACTCGAGGAACCAAAAGAGGTAAGGCTGAACTTTGTGCAGAAATAAAAACAAAACAAAACAAAACAATAAAACCAAAAAACAATTAAAATAAAGCATTTGGAAAAAAAAAGAAACCATTATGTAATTAGGAGATACTTCCAGGTTCTTGATTTCAACACTGTATTTCTGCTTTTAGGCAACATTTACGTTTATGTTTGGAGAAAAAGTGAATAAAGGAGCAAGGAGAGGCTTGTCTCCTTCTACTGAAAAAAAATGTTATTTTTGAACATTAATGACAGCAATTTATCCCTCCTCAATCAATATGAACAATAACAATGGCTAACTCGGTTTTAAGGCACTGAACATGCCTGGAAAAACTGGGCCAAAACTTTGGCCAAAACTGGGCAAAGAAAAGGAGAAAATGATTGAAAGGTAATTCCAAGTTCTTTGTCATCCATGGCAAAGGGAAACAGTGCACCACATTGTCTGGGAGAGAGCAACAAAGTGCCAGACCTGAAGTCACCTGTTAGTGGACTGGTTTTTTTCTCATCTCGCTTTTGGGGAAGAAGTCTAAGTATATCAACATTCAATTTGACATGGAGGGAGTACTACAAGGGTTAATGTCCCTGCAGGTCAGTTCTGGAGGGTGCGATGTGAAAAGCATTCCCTGCAGGTACAGCATCAGTTGATATTGCTCATGTTTTCTTAGCTGGTAACTGCCTCGAAGGTAATTTAAAGATTCCTGTGGCTGCTTTAGCCCTAGGCTACATGCATGGCAGATGAGTATACATGAGTATACCCTGGTCCTGTGAGTGCACTACCTTTGTCAAAGGAATTGCACCCCCTTTTCCATGACAGCATATCCTCAATGTCCTCTGCAGTACACACTGTACAGTGCTGCTTACATGGGAGGAGGCATAAGGATGGACAGTATTTTGCACTTCTTTCTACTCTTTTGGACAGATGGCAAGTGTTTATGTCTTTCCATGTGGCTGCACACTGGACAAGATGATCAAGACAGATGATTTATACTGGAGCTCATTAGGGATGAGTTTCTGTCTACAGTAGGTTAATTTCACTGGGATGCCTATAAATAGGGTCTATTCTTTGTCTCTGACTAACAGCATACCTTTGAAAGAGCTTTGATCCACCCGTCGTGCGTATACATAGATCATACACTTCCCAACTATGAACATTTCAGAGCTGTTCACATATATTTAGATTTAGAATAGTGTGTGGATTTCTGTGTTGGTTTTGTTTTTGCTTTTTTTCCTTTTTCTTCCACTGCCAGTTGTCCAAATATATGAAATGTATATATAGTATATTAGGCATCAGGACTTGTCTGTGCCAAGAAACAGGAGAAAAGGAGCACTGAGGACTGTGATGGGAGGGGGAAAAGGAACCTCTCAGCTCTGGACAGAAAGCAAGACATAAACCAGCCTTTTCCCTGTGAAAGCTGGACAGCCTGGTAAAATCTCTGAGGACCTTAGTAGAAAGCATGCAAATGAAGGCTGAAGATTCAAGCAGAAATTCAGAAGAAAACCTTTGAGATTTACCGACTACTCTTCTTAACCATAAAGCAGGGGGTCCTTTCCTCATTTGTTGGTCCACTCACACTCCAAACAAATCTGAAACATTACAATGCATGGAGGTTGATCAACAGTGTAGAAAAACCTCATTTACTCACTAGCCAGGCAGTTTTAAAACCTTCAGATTTTTCTAAGTCTAGGTTATTAACTGTCTGACTGTAATCACATCTTCACCATAGGGAGCTTCAAAAGCTTTTTATTTGCATTGAATCAGTTGCCTTCTTCCCTGTCTTTTTCCCCCCTGGAAATAAGCTTAAATAATTCAACAAACTGCACACATGGCTAGTGATTATTGTACCATTCTGAATCACTCCAGGCAAATGGACCATTATGAAGCAGTCATTCCAGTCATTGGGAGAAAAATGTATACATATATATGTATAACCCTTGCCTCTCTCACATTTGAGTGTGGGTGTGTGTGACATTATGAGGACAGAGATATTTATAAATATTTCCTTCTCTCAGTGACTCTCTGACTGTCCCCCAAAAAGAAACAGTGTTAAAAGGCTGAATCAGAGATGAGCCATTACATTTTATGGTGAGTAAAGAGTGAGCATTGTAAAGGTAACAAAAGATTTTTTATTTTAACACTACATCTTTTCACCCTGAAAGGGAATGGCATTTTTCTTTCATACTACATATCTGCATGCAGGCATCATATGATTCTGCCAATTAATTATGTAAGCTATGCAACACACAAGCTTGTATCTCTGTGCACAAATGTCACGAGTAGGTAAATAATAAAAAATATTAAAACAAACTGATGAGTTTAATTGATTTTTTTTAGTAGTAGATTTCTTTAAATGGATAACATTATTTAAATTATCAAAATGAACATTTTAAGGGAAGTAAAAATGTAGAAGTACTAAGAAAATCTCAGTTCAAAATTAAAACACAACTTTTCATTGCATTATGTGTTATGGTTGTATCCAATATTTCTAAACTGAGTGCCTCACTTAGCCTTTTGGCTTTTGTCATTATCTGCCCTGTAATGAGAAATCTGTGCACGTGGCATCTATCTATCTATCAGTTGCTACCAGAAGAGATGAAAACAAATAAACAAATGTAATTCAAAAACTGCAAAAAATAGTTCGTGTGATATTATCAAAATGTACAGCAAGTAACACAAAACCAGAAGGGAGAACTTTATAAAACACCTGATAACATTAGCTTTAGATCTGAGCCTTTCTGTTTAAGCAAAGAGAAACCAATATACAGTGACACAAAACTCTTCCTGTGTACTGAGGACAATTAATACACTTGTTCCCCAGTTGCACGTCTGTTACGTGGGCAGATATACAGTGAAAATGGGTAACAAGTAGTGTTCAGAACCCATTGTATGAGGTCAAATCTGATTATTAGCCCTCCATGTCATGTTGAATAGAATAGAAATGTTAGATGCATAAATATTGAAATCCTGGCAAAAACTTCTTAGCACAATTCAACTTCTCCATAATGTAGGGGGATATATATGTGTATGTGTGTGTGTGTATAATATATATATATATATATATATATATATATATATATATATATATA
>JAJPCS010000018.1:4675249-4692991 GCA_021164005.1 Willisornis vidua nigrigula
ATATATATATATATATATATATATATATATATATATATATATATATATAGAGAGAGAGAGAGAGAGAGAGAGAGAGAGAGAGAGAGAGAGCTCTACCTCTAGTTAATACTGGTTTCAAACATTTCAGTTAACAGTTTTTCCTATACTGAAGACTGATACCTCAGAAACAGACAATGGGATCCTCCACTGAGTAAACAACTCTTTCCTTCTCACTCATTTGGGAAAATAGGAGAGATTCAAGTGTAAAATCTGTGACCCAAGGATACTGCCCTCCAATCACTGGTTTTCTAAATAGATGTGCGCTATCTGTTGTGATACCACAATATGGAAAGAAAAGTAAGACTGGGAACCAATGTAGATTTTGCAGTTAAGTGTCTGTTTTGTGTACTGAATTTTTTATAAAAATTAGCCATG
This sequence comes from Willisornis vidua nigrigula, assembly GCA_021164005.1. Taxonomy (NCBI): domain Eukaryota; kingdom Metazoa; phylum Chordata; class Aves; order Passeriformes; family Thamnophilidae; genus Willisornis; species Willisornis vidua. The sequence goes on from JAJPCS010000018.1 coordinate 4,675,664, forward strand.
GCTATGAACATTAGCAAAACATCACTGAAACCGTAGGAGACAATTTTTGTTATGTCCATTTTAACTTTAAAAAGAATGGTACTCCTGGGCATGTAAAATTAATTATTTCTCTATTTCAGTTGAACAATACTTCTTACTGACCACTAGAAATAAATCCTGCAACATTAATCTTCAAGCACCACTTCTGTTTGAGTGGCATGTGGCATACACCCAAGATGCTCTCGTCTGAGTGTCTTCTTCATGAGTGAGATTCCTTCATAAAAGTGGTTGCTTTGCAAATCAGTTCAATGCAATGTGCATTTAAAGTGCTTTTAAAGTGCACTTTACCAACTTATTGAAGATTACCCTAAAATAATTATCGATAGCCTGGGCCTCACAATGGCTCTAGCAAGGAAAAAGGGAATTCAGGTAAGAAAAAGAGGCATGACAGGATAATTTGTTGCTATGCTAAGTAAACAATTACATTGATTTTAGTGTTAAGAATGTATTTCATCACTGCCAGTTTGATGACTGGCTTTTCAAGGCTACCCCTAAATGTGAAGCGATGGGAAAATATAAATCTTTGATATTTATATGATTACTTTGTTAAAAATCTTGAGAAATACTGTTCTACAGATGTTTCTGGGTTTGAATGAAGCGGGTTCAAAGTTGAAGGAAAGAATCATCACAATTTTCAGAAGGATCCCTGCTGAATTGGAGGATGGTGCAAAGAAAAGGAATTACAGATTTATGCTCAGATTGTTGGCAAATCTGTATAAGAGGAAGTTAAAATGAGGCAACAAGAATTTACAGACACACTGAAAATCAAAATATGGGCCCCAGGAGTGCCACCTCTTGCAAGTAGACTTCAGCACTGACTGTGCTGATATTCTGCATGTCCCCTGAGAACTGGGATAACTGAAACCAACTGTGGAGGGAATGGCTTCTCAGTGAACACACCACATACAATGTGGGGGTAAACCAAAAAGACTTTATTCAACAGAAGAGCTGACTTTTAAGCAGTTGGTTCAGGGAAGGGCTTAGAAGGGGGTGGAACCATAGGAGGGATTGGGTAAAACGTGTTGTAAACCATTAACATCCAATGAGAGCAGAGGGAGATGGTCTGAGGGGAGGGCTCTAGATAACTGGCAACCCGGACAGAGCAGGGGGTGAGAAATGAATGAGGGCAGTGTAGAAGCCACACACAGGGGTCAGGGATACAGAACTTCTTGGAACTCAAACCTGTAGAGAGAAAAGTGTATTAATGATAAACTCCAACCACAGGTCTTGTATTCCCACATTGGGAGACCTAAATTAAATGAAGAGGGCTAATTTTCCCATTGTAACTTTCTTCAGACGCTTCTTTGTATTTGTGTGCAGCATTACTTTTCCCTCCCATTATGACCTGCCTCTGAGGCAGGCTAGCTGAAGTTCTTGTTACTATATCCCTTGCAGTGAATTAGAGTGACATCATTGAATGACTAGTGCATGTGTATGAGACAGGTTTATTTTAAAACAATTTAACTGCAGCAGATGGGAGGCATGTGCCATTGTGGGGGGGTTTTTTCATAAAGGTATAAAATGTCATGAAGAAAATATGTAAGGAACAGAAACAAAGGGTAAGAGCAGATAATGGACAGAAAAGTTACCACCCATGGATTCTGTGACTGGAGTGTTGCAGTTTGAAGGTCCATGATCACAATGGTCACAGTTTTGATCTGTTAGGGGTGGGGTCTCATGAGACAAAGAGTTTGTTGGGCTTTATACACTCAAGTTAGCATGGAAATGCTTGGATCCCTACCTAGAAAGAGAATTCTTTATGTCTGATGCAACACTATAGGGCATTCACAGTCTTCCAATGAAAGCTTGCTGAAGGTGGTTCTTTGGGGTCCTTGGTGGTACGCAGCTTCCTCTAGGGATATGACCACTGTTTGACCCTGCCTCTTGTGACTGCACAGATGTGTCTTAGGATGGAAAGGGGGAAGCTGGCATTGAAATCATCCTTTTTAATTTTGCTTCTGTAAAATGAAAACTCAAGAATAATTCTGAACAATTATTCATGGATAAAGGAAAGCAAAATAGGGAATACATAAAAAGATACGAAAGAACATAAAATTTTAAACAATTTCACTATAAGCAACATTTCTAATCATGGATTGACGTTAATATGTCTAGCTAAGTAAACTCTTTAACTTACTTTTGTTGTTCTATTTTAGGATTTATTCTCATGAATGTTTATTTAAGCTAACTTTCTAAAAGGCTTTATTAAAACTGATTTACAAACAAGTAACAATAATGAAACAAATCTGTCCTGGTTTGAGGGGAAAACCCCAAAATGTTTAGCCACAAGTGGGGGAGGGGGCCTCCTCCACAATAATCACGCCACTCTTTGTTAAATTTAAGAAAAGGAATTTTAATACAAGAAGGATAACTGTTCTTAACTGATATATATATATATATGTATATATGCGAACAGACTAGTGCAAACCGCTTCCCCAACACCACAAGGAAAAGAAAAAAAAAAAACAACAAAACCCAGCAGGTTTTCCTCCGGGAGGAAAGTTATACTTAAGTGTCAAAGTCACAGTCCGGCTGGCGGCAGGATGAGTTCCCAGACTCTGTGTCTATTGTCCCAGATGAAGAAAAAGAAAGTTGAAAGTGGGGAACCACCACGTGTCTTGGAGAAAAAAAACAGCTGCAGAACCTCTCTCTCTCCCGGGTCACTGCCCCAGCTGGGGCAGGCAGGCCGTGACGGTGCAGGTGATGGGAGACCGAAGCAGAGGCCGGACCCCAGATGCAGGAACCAGGAGAAAGCAGCCGTGGTGAGCCGAAAAGCAGCGTCTCAGCAAGAAGACCCTAGCAGTGGCCAGCAAAGCAGCTGCCCTCCTCGGCCACACTGCTCCCGTGTTCCGCCGAGCTAAGAATGGAAAAAATGTCCCCAAAATGAAAAGAGACAAACCTGCCCCCACCCAGGTGCTCAGCAGTTAACTGCTCCTTTTTGTTAACTGCTGGCATGGGCAGTTAGTGGCAGGGGAGAGAATTTACATAATAATCCCAAACTACAACAAAATCGCTTTGATGACTGTTTTAGGGTTTGTATGATTTCTCTGACTTTAAGCTTTTTTCCTGAGGGCATTTTTTAAATATAGGGTTTGTTCTTGAAAACTTTTATTCAAGCTAACATTTCTGCAAATGAACAACTTTATTTAATTCAGGATTATGTGTCTTTTGACCCTTATTTGAGGGTGTTTATGTGTATGTGAAACAGTGTAGTTGTGCAAACTAGACAGCTCTAGTCATTCTCACATGTTCATTCACATATTCATTTAGGGCGCCCTTTCACTCAAACATTCACACAAACACACTGGAATTTTTATTTTGCTGTGTTTTTGTGATTATGAAATGAGAAATTGACACTTTTGTTCCTTATTCTTGGATTAGCAACATCTCTTTCGTCTTTGAGTTGCTGTTCTGGTGAGACTATAATCTGTAAAATATGGACATACCTGCATGATGTTCAATTTAAAATTAAAAGACTTATAAAATATTCTTACAGTTCAGAGATAACATGGTACTCCCCCTTTATTTTTTTGTACGGGCTGTTGATTTCTGTAGCTCTGGTGCTGCTTCTTCCAGCTGCTGCAGCTGTCTGTTTGCTCTCTCTTGGCGGGGGGAAGGGGGGCGAGGGGAGGGGGTGGTGTAGCTGTTGGCGATGTTTGGGTTCATGCTGAAGTGCCTTGTTTGCTATAGATATGCAAAACTTTGAAAGACAAGTGTTTTAGGTAATTAACATATGAACTGCGAGCTGCAACGGAACAAAAGAGCTTCCTTTAGCACAGGTAACAGGAAAAACCACTGTAGAGAAAACCAATTCTCTACTTTAACAATCACTACAAGTCACAGCTAGTGAGTTTTTGTGGCTGCTTTAGGCAGAGCAGAAATGGCTGGGAAGGATCTTCAGCTCTTGCTTCTGCCCAAGCTCATTACTCATGAGTGCTTCAGCCTGCTTGGTTGTCTTTGCAACTACACACGCTAGGCACGCTCCCGCCGCATCCGCGCGGGTTTTAACGTGGCAGCTGCCATGTGAGCCACGTGGTTCGCATACAAAGGCACTGCTGCCGCTGGCTGCTGGCTGCTGTGCCGCCCGCACCACGCTCTCGGAATGCCACTGGGGCTGGTGCTGCTGCCAGGGCTGCTGCCAGGGCTCCTGCCGGTCTCTCACCGCTGCCAGACTTGCTGCATCGCTACTCCGTGCAGTTCGTGCTGGCTCGCTTGGGCCACTGCTGCTGCTGCCGCTTCGACTGCTCCACGCAGGCACCGCAGCAGCCCAGGGCACGTCCGCGCGCGGCTCTACACGCTGCTGTTTCTGATCTGTGCCATAGCTATGCTTACCGTGGCAGTGCGGTATGAGTCTTGAAAAATCTGCTCTGCTGCGCTGAATACGTGTGTTTTCATGCAGTGTCTCCACCACTGAGGCAAGCCCACCAGAGCACTGCGACTACTTTTTTGTGGGTTGCTGTCCGTTTTTGCAGCTGCTGTGCCACTGTTGGAGCTGCTTCTGCCACTGCGTCCACTCCTGCCTGCCGCGTGGACGCAGCGCTGGCCACTTTTGGCTGTCCCAGGTCTCTGCCACTGGGATGCCAGGGGCTCTTGCTGAGGTCTCCAGCAGCGAGTACACTGCCATTTTGCCACATTTTTTCACTGTGTTTTTTGAGAGTTTCAAGTGCTTTCCTGCACTCCTTGGGACTTTTTGCTGCTTGTTTATCATTGTCCTATTCAGAGTCACTAAAAGTGAGCTCTGGGTCTTTTTGTTGGGCTTTTAAAGCCAATCTTTTCAATGGCATATCTTCTGAGCTGCGCTGCTTAAGCAGACTTTTCATAATCGAGGATACATGTTTCTGCTCAGTAGACAGATTTCCCCCCATATTTACTTATTAATTGCAAAGTTCTTGTAAACTTTTAGTTCGCAGTCGCTCACCTGCAATTTTCCTGCAGAGGCACTAGTTCCGGAATTCATTTGAAGTTCGACCACTCACCCTATCAGGAACAGTGGCGCTGCTACTCTGTTTCAGCGTAAGGGCTCTGGTTGACTGGCTTCCAAATATTGGGAGCCAAGGCCCTGGGCCTCACCTTGGGTGCCATTTGTTATGGTCAATAATTATATGGACTCCATCCCAGGGAGGAACAGTTTATTATAAACAGAATCCAAGTAATATAGTCTTAGTATAATTAAGAGTCTGAGTTATGCGAAACGGGGACTGGGTCATACTAACTAAGGGATTACCGCATGTCAGTCATGTGGAGAACAAGTATCTAGAGCTAGTCCATTATTCATGAACACAACAAAAGGGGAACAATCATCATCATCATATGGCTAGGCTTCAAGAACGAAGATTTGAGAAGGGCACTACCCTTTCTGCAAGTGTGCTGGTGGCTAAAAAGGCCGATACAGGATGGGCAGGTCCAGTCACAAAAAGCACAGTGGAAAGTCTCCTTAGGCTATATTGGTGAGGAACGGTTCTTTCTACATTGTCTTTTCTCCTCAAGGCTGACTCTCCATGCATTCTCAAAGGAAGCAGCAGTGTCGTGAATGGTGTGTGTCCATGAATCCCGACTGGAGGCCAGAGTGGACCATTGGTGGCAGTCAATATGGCCAAGGCTGAGGTGTTGTTTCAGGGAGTCCTTGTATCTCCTCTTTGGGGCTCCCTCTCTTGTGGCAGCCGGTGGCGAGTTCACCATAGAGCACAATCTTCGGGAGGTGGTGATCCTCCATCCTGGAGACGTGCCCTGCCCAGCACAGCTGCGTTCTCATCAGCATGGCCTCAATACTAGTGACCCCTGCCTGTTCAAGAACAGACACATTGGTTACGTAACCAGACCAGTGGATGTTTAGGATTGAACGGAGGCAGCGCTGATGGAAGCGTTCTAGAAGCTGCAGGTGGTGGCGATAGATGACCCATGATTCAGACCCCTATAAAAGAGTAGACAGTACAGTGGCTCTGTAGACACTGATCTTTGTACTTTTCTTCAGGTGTTTATTGGACCAGACTCTTTTATGGAGTTTTCCGAAGGCTCTGGATGCCTTTGCTAGCCTGTTTATTTCTTTGTCGATCTTACCATCTCAGAAAATGATACTTCCCAGATAGGTGAACTGCTGGACTGACTTAAGCTCTGATTCACCTGTGGTGATGTGGGGATGATGGAAGACTTCCTGAGGTGCAGGTTGGTAGAGAACTTCTGTCTTCTTCAAGCTGACTTCAAGCCCAAAAAGCTCAGCAGCCTCTGCAAAGCAGGATGTTAAGTGCTGCAGAGCTGCTTCTGTGTGAGCAACGAGGGCAGCATCATCAGCAAAAAGCAGCTCACAGACAAGGTGATTCAGGGCCTTGGTGTGGGCCTTCATTCGCCTTAGGTTGAATAGGCTTCCATCGGTACGATATCAGATGTAGATGCCGTTTTCTTCATTGAGGTCTGCCCTGGCTCTTTGGAGCATAATGCTGAAGAAGATTGTGAATAGATTTGGTGGAAGAACACAACCTCATTTCACACCATTGGTTATTGGAAAGGGCTCAGAGAGTGCATCACCATATCTGACCTGTCCACACTGATCCTCATGTAGCAGGATGATCATTTGGAGGAAGTTGGGTGGGGGACATCCTAAATGTTCCAAGATCTGCCACAGGCCCTTTCTGCCCGCAGTGTCAAAAGCTTTGGTGAGGTCAGTTTAGGTTACATGGAGTCCTTTGTTCTGTTCCCTACACTTTTGCAGTTGTCTGAGAACAAATACCATGTCTGTGGTGCTACTATTGGCTCTGAAACCACACTGGCTTTCAGATAGTTATTTTGCAATAGTGGGTACTAATCTGTTCAGAAGTATTCTTGCAAGGATTTTACCAGCAATGGAGAGCAAAGTAACACCTCAGTAATTTGAGCAGTCTGATTTTTCTCCTTTCTTCTTGTACAGGGTGATGATGACTGCATCACGGAGATCTGGTGGTAGTTTCACAATGAGTTCGTGAAATTTGGCATGGAGTGTTTGACCTCCATGCTTCCAGATTTCAGGTGGAATTCCATCAACCCCAGCTGCCTTGCCAGTTTTCACCTGTTGTATGGCCTTAAGTGTCTCTCCCATAGTAGAGGCTGCATCCAATTCACTATTCACCAGTTGTTGTGTAATGTGCTGCATTGCTGAGCCTTGGACTATGCAGTTGGGACTGAAGAGAGTCTTAAAATATTCAGACCATTGGTTCAGGATGGAGGTTTTATCTGTGAGAAGCATTTGGCCATCTGCACTGAGTAGGGGACTTTGAACCTGGTGTGTGGGTCCATACACTGCTTTCAGGGCCTCATAGAATCCTCTTTGCTCACCCAAATCTGAGCATAGTTGCATCTTTTCTGCTAGGTTGATTCACCATTTTTTCTGGATGTCTCAAAGTTTCTGTTGGAGCTTACTGCATGCAAGACAAAAAGCAGCTTTTCTTATATGGCAAGATGGCTTAGCAAGGGGTGGTTGCTGAGCAGTTCTCTTCTTCCTCAACAATTCCTGGACCTCTTGATTGTTTTCATCAAATCAGTCTTTGTTTTTCTTGAAGGAGAACCCTAAAGACTCTTCAGAGGACTGAGGGATGCAATTTTTAATATGTTGCCAAAGTGCTTCAGGAGAGGGATCTATGGGATTATCTTTAAGTCTAGTTTGAAGGTTTACCTGAAAGCTGTCTCTCACTGTAGCTGTTTGAAGATTGTAAACTTGGAGCCTCCTCCTTGGAATGCTGCCCCTCTTAGGTTTGGGCTTGAAGTGGAGGTTAAGTTTGCAACGCACAAGGCAGTGGTCTGTATGACAGACTAATATTTATCTTACCTTAGCCAAGAGTAGATGCCCTGTTGTGAGTTACTGGTTAATTTATGCATTATGCATTGATGTTGTGTTAAGTAGTATTATACCTTGAGCAGTGATGGCTGAGATTTTCCATTGTTAATCAGTAATGGAAATTGTTAATCCCAATTAATTTTGTTATGGAGTTCATGTTATGCGACCCACATATTTTGCTGTAATTAGCAGTTTGACACAGTTCCTGCAACTCTGATAAAATGGAAGAATAACACATATCACTGTGCTCTAATCTGAGATGCAATGTGATTTCAGGAAACAGCATCAAGCCATTCTGAATAGTACTCTCACTGTTACAGAGCTTCAAACTCTAATGAACAGCCAACATTCAAAATTCAGACATTTATCTAAGCTGCAAGTGTTTTGCCACTGGAAACAAACACTGATCTCAGAATCCTAACTCTGGTTTCTTCAGCTCTGCAAATTCAAGACAAACCATCTGAAATTTATGAGGTATGAAGAAGTTCTCATTTCCAAGACTGTTAAAGAAAAAGTACTCATTTTCCAGTCATAAGATTTGGGAAGCAGCTTCTCAAATGCTTAGGCTTTCTATATCTTTTTCTGATCACTCAGACTCAATTTGGGGTTTTGCTTTATACCATTTTAGCAAAGAAGGGTTTAATCAGATTATATGTTAGGCCCAGTTGATTAATTACTCTGTTATTGAGGCAAGATTGTACAGAGTTTTAAGCATGTCTAGTCCTACTTCCTGCCATTCTGTGCCAGATTATTCTTCATTATTTGTCCATTCCTTTTCCTCAGACAAATAAGGAGCCTGCTTATCAAACAGTGCTTTTCATTTTTGGCAGTTAAGGAAGAGTTAACAAAAGACAGTAATTTCCTGTCCTCCTATGTTATGGTATAGAAAGAGACAGCTCTTGAAATTCCCACTTAGAAATAATTCCATAGAGAGCATAAATTAAAGAACTGAGATTGGGTTAATACTTAGCACTCTGAGAAATATGTGTGTGAGGAAAGGCGAGGATGGTGCACTTTTTAATTGCCAAGCCATATTTCATTGGCAAATATGATGATGTGCAGAGTTGTAGTGTCTTATCCAGAAACATGGAAATTTTGTTGTCACATTTTAATAATGGAAACAATTTAACATCAAAAATGTGGAGAAAATCCTGCCTCCATTTGCCACAGGAAAAAAAAAAAGAAAAAAGTCTCTAACCTTACAGAGCAAGAAAGATGGTTTACTGAATGTCCTCTCTCAAAATACTTGGAAATGTGATTTGTTGTCTTTGTATTTCATTGTTACTGGGTAACTTCAGACATCTACTGTTGTTATTGGAAGTCTTGCCTGGAGAATATTTAAATTATGAGATTTCAACAATTGTGAAAAATTGTTGACACTTTTTTCAGTTTCTAGCACACAACTATGCAATATTGTAGGTTAAAGAATCTGCTTTACTATTATACATATCGAAATCAATGTGTTTGCCTTCTATTACTTGCCTCCTTGTCTGCCTACCAGTTTTCCAGCAATGCACTTCTTGATATGTAGAATAATAGTAACAGGAAAGAAAAACGGGCTGTTTATACATGCTAAAGAAAAATTTAGCTGGAAATGATTGTCACAGAGACCATTAAGCTCCTTTTACTGCCTTTCTGCTTCTTCATTTTGAATTTAAAAGCTAGAAAATTGAATGTTCTTTTTGTAGAGAGGAAATTTCAAAATTACAAGTCTGTGGCACCTGCCCAGTTTGTGAAAGTGCTGAGTGTCTGAGAGTCCTGTTTCCCTCAGAAGTTTTGTTCATATGTCACCTGAGAATTCAGTTTGCATTTTGCATACTGCAAGGTAACCAAAATGTTCAAGTTATCGAAATCAAATCAGAACAAGCCCAGTGACAAAAAGGATAAAATAATCATAGCTAAATGGATTATTCTAAGTTTGTAACATTTCTCTCTTAATTTCGCAATAGTATTGTTTTTACAAACAGGGATATTTCTGAAAGAATCATTAGCACTTCATAATATTCCTTAAAGCAGAATGTTTTTAATATTTCAAGATTCTAGGTTTAGACTCTGTCTATCTCCAACTTTTTGCCAAAAAATATGATTATGTTAACTAATTTGCTGTATAGAATGTTCTTAAAGGTACTTATTTTTCACTATTTTCCTAAATCTTTCTAAATTAAGAAAATGTTCAAGAAATGTGACAATAAATTTACTTTAATTTTTTTTTTTGATGAAAATTATATTGAAATCTTGCTTTTCTAAACTGTTATTTTTTGTTCGTTAGGGTATGGGGTTTGGTTGGGGTTTTTGGACTAGATCTGCACATTATGAGGTGATAGCAATTATTGGTGGAGATTTGCATCTCTTAGACCTCCTGCCCTTTGCTGTTTGAATTGTTGTGTTAACATCATAGAGACAATAGTTTGAGGTATTTAAGTTGGCAAAACCATGCAAAAATGAAGGTATCAAGGAAACAGGGCAGAGAGCCAGAGTTGTTGTGAGGAAGTGAAGGTAGGTCAGATTTCTACATAAGAATGGATATGCTCATGAGACCCCCAAAGGGCTTTATTTCACAAAGAAATATATGTTTAGATTTGAGACTATAGGTCCTGAGGGACCAAAAGCACATATAGCAAAATGCCTGAGAATAAGCATAATGATAAGGATCCAGAAAAGAAGTTAATGGGTGAGTCATCCTTCCTGCTTGCAACAGATGAATAGGTGCTGTCACCAGGACAGGAAAGCAAAGAAGAAACTACAGAAGCTTTTGACAGATAATGGTAAATGACAAAGAAATCCTAAGGGAGGATATCTCTGAACACTTAGGGCTCAATGTGCTGTTCTTCTGGAGGCATCATGTCTCTCACAAGGTAGACACCTGTATGTAAGGATCTTGACTGAAGATAAAGAACTGCTGGTGTTGAAGTTAGTATCTTCAAGAAAAATCAAACCAGAAACATAGATCATAAGTATAAATTCTGTAATGAGTTATAATACCTGTGATAGACATGAATCATGGTAATCAATAGAACTTCTTGTTAGCTTACTATATTCCATAGCCATATAGCTCTACAGGGAAAAATAGCAGCACCTTAATCTTTTATGGCCTTTAAATAAATAGAAAAAATTCTCTAATACCTGCTTCTATTCCTTCCCTACTCCACACAATCTTCAGGTAAAGAGAGTTGTAGGTAACAAGGCTGAAAGCTTGGCAGAGAAACATACTGTGTGCCTTTACAATGAGAGGGAGACAAAATAATACAGGTTAAATATAAATGGCACTGGGAAAGGTTGGAAAATATATTCTCTTTTTCTGTGTAGTAGAAATCCTCAGTGACCCCATGAAACAGGTGATGTTCCTAGGAGAAATTCATATGCATACGACTCTTAAGTATGACTGAACCAGATGTTCTCAGAAGCTCCTACAGAACAGCAGAAAGGAGACTTGCAGACTCCATTCTGCTACATCCTCTAGACACTTGGGTTTCATCTCTCCCGTGTCTCCTCCTGTGAAATGAAATGCTATTAGGAAAACAAATGAACAAAGAAAGCTAATGAGAAATCCTCTTTTACTTCTTACATAGCTAACAAGTTGAAAAAGTTTTACAACAGGATTAGGTACTTCTCTACATTTCAGGTTACATGTGGCCAAGTTAGTTTTCAAAAAATTATGCATCTCACTCATTCTTCATCATAGAAAATAGTACAATTTCTATCATTTAACAACAGTGAAAACTCCAAAGAGCACTTCACTGTGTTGTGAATATAATTTGTGTAATAAGTATTTGAGATCATTTGGCATGGTATAGGTGCATGCCATGCTATATATTCCTATGGAAAAGTGGCTGATTTAGAAAAGGGGTTTTTGACAATCCCATGAGGGCCTGATTTTTCACTTGACACTTATTTCAGTCCTGCACCTGTGTAGCTGTTAGATTCTTTTATCTCTCCGTTATTATCTCTGTATCTTTTCAATGCATTCTTTTTCTACTCCATTCACTGACAGTAATTCGGCATCAAAGAACTGGGCTAAATATGTGCTAGCTGGAAAGCACTATCATAAATACATCACACAACAAATGTTTTCAGTCTTGATTGCTTTTAATTTGAAGAGACAATAGTAGCAGCTAAATAATGTGAACATAGCATTCACACATAAAAGAAGTATACAATTGATTCTTTCAGATCACTTTTCAGGGTGAATTTCAAAATATTTACTTATTTTTACAACTACTATTTCACAAAACTGAATTTAGTATCAGCAGAAATATCTTTCATCCCAAGTCAACTTTTCATTTTTATATATGGCTACATGAACTGGGACAATTGCAACCGAACAAAAAAATATCCAAGACTTTTTAAAGTTGTTATTAAAAATAACAGCTTTTTGTACTACCAAGGAGTTGTGCAGATTGATAAGACTGCATTAGAGGGACAGAAGAAGTTTGCATAAATGAAAATAGGAGGTGTCCAGAAGCACAAAGAAATGTCTTCTCACTCCTTTTCTTAGAGGAAGGGATTATGGTGTTGGTTTTTTGGTTTTTTTGTGTGTTTTTTTTGTTTGTTTGTTTCTGTTTTTGTTTTTGTTTGTTTTTGTTTGTTTTTTTTTTGTTTTGTTTTTTTTTTTGTTTGTTTGTTTTTTTTTGGTTTGTGAAGAGGATTTGAGAGAAGGAAGAAGAGAAAAAGATGGTGCCAAAGTTAATCTGGATATTGAAAAGACAGTCAAGGTAACTCAAAAAAAAAAGAAAAAAGAAAAGAAAAAAGAGGCAATTTAATAAAAAATATTAGGAGTTCATTTGAAGTTACACATAATGTTTGCAAGTTTCAGATACAGAATATTTGAAACTCATCAATAATCTCTGAAAAGCAACTTAAATGTCATCATTATTAAGCCTTTCCTTAACAAGAGGGTGAATCACATATCTGGCATGAGACAAATCAGATGAGCTCCTAGCAGCTTCAATACTGTCAAACTATTTTGTGAGAGCAATATTACTGAATTGACTATACACAATTTTGTAGTAATACAAATGTAGATTTAATAGATGATTTTATTGATTAAAGACAATCTTTTTGACTGTATCAAAAACAAATGCCTTCCTTTTGGCAATCACAGTACTTTTTTTTCTTAAAATTGTATGAAGATCTGTGTTTTATTACTCACCTTCCACCAAAAAAGTTAAGATGCTCTGCCTATTAAGATGCCTAAGTTAAGATGCTCCGTCATATTTACATCGTTGGAAATTCCATAACAGCAAATGAAACAAAAACTCTTGTACAGTAAGGATCTTATCGAATCAAAAAGCTTTTCTTTCAAAATTTTCTTCAAAGTTTGTTAACTCAGTGAAGAAACTTGGAAAGTAATCCTAATCACTGGGGTTTTTTTCAAAGACACTTCCTCATTTAGATAAATTAAAAACCTCAAATTGTTAACCAGGGCAAAGACAAAGAATCCAAAGTCTATCACAAGTTGCTTCATTTTAAGCCCTGTATATGTAGAAGAATCTGAAAGTAACTCAATTGTAAGAGGAAGGTATTGCATATATGAAATAGTGCAGGCTTATGACATTTTGTGATCCTTCTTTCTGAAACACTGGAAACAGATTGTGAGTGCTAATTCTAACTGTTCATATGCAAGTACACAACATGCAAAGAACTGCGTAGGAGTGTATATGATCCCTAGTTAGTCAGCAGATTGCTAAGGATGCTGCTAAACAATAGCATGAATTACAGCTTTTAACATCTAGTATTGTAGTGAAGTTTTCCTCTTTTTCCAGTAATTCTCTTTGTCCTTTATATGTTACTTGATTTCTCCTCAGAGCCTATCTCTTCCCTTTCTTGAAAGAGCAGTTTCACCTCTTCTCTTTCCTTGCAACATCTGCTCCCATTATCTGTTCTAAGTATTTCTTCCTCCTCCATGTCTCGAGGACTTCTGAAGTGTCTGTGGAAGTAATTGTTATTATCCTGCCTTTGCATAGCCTTGAGGGCAGTAACAGTGGGGTAGTTCTTGAACCTTAGAAAGAAATGATGAAAATTACATTACCAAAAGACTATATTTAAAAAGAAAATGGAAGAAGGAAAATGTCCTTACACTGCAGAAGGATATAAGGTCATAATTAACAGTGCTGGGAAGAGAAAATGAATTTAATATCTGGCATTGGATATCAAAATATCTCCAGCTAGACATTCCTGAGGGTGGCTTTGGAAATAATAGTGTATGTTGAAAAGTCTTCCTGAAAGCATAAAATCTGGACTCAGACATAGAGGTAAACTAAAGGAAATTACCTATCCTAACCCTAAGATGAGAATCTCTTATTTTTCTCAGAAATACTCAGTAGAATTTTACACAAGTTTTCCTAGACACAAAGAGAAATGGAGAAATGGATGAACATGCAGACTGACTAAGGCCCTGGAAAATGTCCCATGAACTGGAAAAAATTACTGTATCAGTAGCTGTTAGAGAAAGTTGCCTTGTGCAGATGAGTATTTGTTTTAAAATTCTATAATTGTGGCTGATTAGAAAAGTTGATTGGAAAATAAGTGGTCAAAATTCTTTGAAGGATAACTGGAAAAATAACGGTTTATATTGCAACTTGCAATCAGTTTGTACTACAGGGCACAGAACTCCACAAAATTCTATATTCTAGCTGGCTAAAGGTTTTTCTGACTCTAAGTCAAAATGGTTAACAAAGACTGTATGTTGACTTTTCAGACCTGGCCTGTAAATTCAGTTCTGGAGAAATCTAGGGACATTTAACTTCCTGATTCAACAGGTAACACAGTGTCTTGGGTTGAGCTGGCAAAACACCAACTGTCCAGGACAGAGTGAAAAGGGTTCCTCCTCCCCCCAGCCAGCCAAGGGAAAAAGAAGAGGGAGATGGAAAAAAAAACCCTCAAACCAGATTTATGCTGAAACTAACTATATGTATTTATATAGAAAAGAGAAAATTAAGAGAAAACTACAATATAACACACACAAGTTATGTATAACAAGAAATAACTTCCCACTCCCCAATTAATACAAAGTCCATTACTCTAGATTCATAAGCACTTTAAAAGAAACTCTGCAAGAAAGAGAAAGTATAACAACAAAATATTTCTACTTCCCTGAACTCAAACAAAATATGATGTAGCAGCAGCAGGAGCAGGGCCTAACAGAGGAGAAAAACTGCAGCAGTCTTTGTATTCCAGCCATGGTGGAACTGACTTAACACCTCTCACTGCTGCCCCATATCTTAAGTTTGCATCATCTGGTATGAAATACTTCCTTGGTTACCCAGTCAGGTGAGAGCTGTCTCTCCCAATCCACATAGATTCTCTGAGCCTGACAATTTGAGGCCTAGCTAAAACCACTACACCCAGATAAAAAAAGTTTGTTAAAAAAAGAAATTACTGAAAAATATTTATTTTCCAGTCTGTCTGTATGACATCTTTCTGCATGTTTAGCCTCTCACACAAACCTTGTCTCAGGTTTGGCCTAGTTTTTTTACGAACCCTGGACTGCCTCCTTCCCTCCCCCCCGCCCCGAGTCTCCCCGGCAAAGGAAAAAAACTGAAAAGAGAACATAAAAGAAACTGAACTGAATTAAAAAGAAATTATATTTTCTAACATTTGCAACGACAGATGCAATGTGTACACACTACGTAGGACCCCACCCCCAGGGGAAGAGGGAGAATTGTAAAAAAGAGGACTGGTTAACCAGAAATAGGGAGAAACAAAACCACATCAAAACAAATGAAACAGACAAATACAATTAAATACTTCAGGAAAGGAGAACAAGCATGGAACAATCTCACCCACGTCCCATGCCAGGAAAACCAACTAAAACAGGGATCGTCCAGGCTATCCCAGCTCCCCCGAGCTCCACGGAAAAAGGAAGACCAAACTCCTTCCTATCTCTCCTCCTCCTCTGCTATGTGGAAAACACGTGTGGAATACTTTGTAATGTCCACTTCCTTAGTTACACTGGTTACTGAGGAAGCCATTGATCAAACCCATTACAAAAACCAAGGAAAAAAGAATTCCAAGCCCATCACTGACAGAATGGATTGGATTCCAAGAGATTCAAATTTCTTCAATTGTGTAATCTGCATCACTTAATTGAGCAGGGAGGCCTATAAAGAGCAGTCCCCTATTCATTTTAATTAGGCTAACTACAGGTGAGGGAGTCATATAGGAAAGGGAGGAGCATTCAGTAGAGAGACTCTTTTATGTCACATCTTCTCCACTGTGACAGAGCTAAAGTTATCTAGTGCTTGGCTTTTAAACTTTTAATGCTAGAAAGCAAATGAATCACACATTTTGAACTATCCTGATTTTGAAATTGAAAGCTAGAGGCATTCTACCCAATGATAATGGGAGAGAGGAGGGGAAGGAAAAAAGGCAGCTGGTATATTCATTCTTTCAAATCAATAACACTTATGTGTAACTGTTAATTTCAGCATCATTATATACTTATATGTTCAGTAATCTTATATAGCTCCTTTGTAAATTAACTAAAAGTGAAAAACATACTTATTTTCTGCTCTCAACTGCACCCTAATGCCAAATTAGAAAGTACAGCCAAAGCTGTAATTTCCAAAGCTGACAAATATACAGAGGTGAGACAAGCAACATTTGCTTTTCAAAGGTATCAATCAAAGTATGAGTTACGTACTGGTATCATAACTCCAGTGATCATTCTTTCTATTGCAGAACTCTGAATATATATCCTTCCACTTTGCTGATGCATTGATAGGCAGAGATGCTCAGAATGTGGGGAGACAGACATATGGCAAGTTTAAAAATTTTAAAAAAGAGGAGACATAAATAGCCATAAACATTCATTACTAGAAATAAGATTAAAAGAAAAAAAAAGAACAGAAAAGAGAGGGAGGGAGACAATATATCAGAGTTAATAAATCAACAGTCACCTTTAAACTATTAGATGAACTCTCTTTACCTCATTTATTATTCTTAACGGTTTAAGAATTTTTAATCCACTTATTCTGAGGAAGGAAAGCATTGTTTACAGGTAAAGCAAAGAGCCCTTTACTTCAGTTTAATTTCAGTGAAGGAGCTCTAAAAACTTTATTGTATAAAGGTAGTATTTTATATTTTCCCTTTCTGTAAATTCCACAATTTTTACAGCCAGAACTTCCCATGACCTTCTAAAATGTCCTCTCAAAAAGTGGAGGCTATTTAAATTCTTATAGGCTCATGAGTTTTTTTCACTGTTAACACACATGTAGGTAGGCAGCGTACACTCAAAAGGCAAGACACATGATGGCACTTCCAGTGCCTGGGAGAGAAAGCCAGGCTGAACACATTGCTATCCTTTTGTCCTTCTACTGTGACAAATATTTCTTGTGAAGGTGTGCAAAAGACATAATGTTCCTCTTCTTTTCCTTTCTGTCAGCTACATCTCTGAACCTCAGGATTCTATACTCAGTAATTTTAGATTTTAAAGGGTCATGTTGCCGTAAAAGTCTGTAAGAAAAGACTCCGAGCCAAATTTTGTA
>JAJPCS010000018.1:4697991-4711023 GCA_021164005.1 Willisornis vidua nigrigula
AAAAAAAAACCTTTTGGCATCAGTCAGATTCTCCTTCCTTTTAGAGAGTAGGAAATTTTCTGTTAATTACATGTGGTGCCTTAAAAGTCTGTAGAAAAAAGACTCCAAGCCAAATTTTTAGTAGGAGATAAGATAAAGAGTAGTTATTTTAATGAGCACCTAGGCTTGCCCAGCAATACATCAATGCACATGTGGCCAAGCTTTAATTTCCATGGCTTTTATAATATGATCCATCCAATCATCACTTTACACATTTCCAGTTCCACCTCTGTCCCACCCCAGTCCCACCCCCCTAGGAATTGGGTCTGGGGTCGATGAGACCCCCTCTTCATCAGCCTCCTCTTCTTCAGGACACAAAGGGCTCTTGGAAAGTTTGCAGTGTTCTTGCCTCTGGGTCACTCTGCCCCATGTTTATGTCTTCTTCTGATACCCTTCAATCTTGTACCTTGAAACAGAGACTAAACAGCTAAAGAATTTGAGCTCCCTGTTCTGGGACAGGGGGTAGCAATAGAAAGATTAAACTTAAGCTGCTAGAAATATTAACCCACTAAAAATCTACTTTGCTACAGCTGCTTGTGTTCCCAAAATCTACAAAATGTGAAAATTAAAAAAATCAAAAATCTTTCCAGCATCCCATAGAAAATATAATTGAAAGTCTAATGAGTCCACACAAGTCCTTACTACTAACAGTGTTCACATTCACATATCCGTTGCTTTTCTGCTCCCCTCCTTGACTCAGAGCTTCTTTAATGGAAGGTTATCAATAAAGTGCTTGTATCATTAGCTAACCTTCGAGTTAGTTCTCATTTTATATTACATGAAGATGCTCACTAGCAAGGTTAGGTAACTCAAATCATACAGAGTAATCTGAGGCTACTATCTTTACATTTTGAGAATAGAAACCATATATAGGCGAGAGTGGCTTAATTTACCTTTTAATAGCAATGCTGTTGTCAACACCAAAAACAGTTTGATGCATAATTTCAGATCTTTTTCCTTGTCTGATTAAAGTATCCATTCCCCTGTGAAAATATCCCTTCCTATATGTAATGGTATTCTTGAAAAATTAAAATTCATAGAATCTGTTTTACTGTAGAGTGTCCAAAAGAACATCTCTACTACCGATTCTGAGACAGAACAGAGCAACATTTCATGTTGTAAACATTACACTGAGGCTATGCTAATATATTTTCCTCAGCTATTGAGAATTGGTATATACCAGCAGGCAGTACTTTCTAATATGCAAGACAAAACAGTAAGTTTAAGAACAAATACACAATGATACAGTTTCATTTCAACTCTATAAATAAAAAAAATATATACCAGCTTAAAAAAAATTGCTTTTATGAGTGATTCTCTTGAATGTCTCACTAAGTAGGCCTGGGATTCAAAATAGGAATAGAAAATTTTAATCCCCAAGAAAGATATCCAAATGCATATCAACAGCATTCAACCTTCAGAGGGCAGCTGGTAAACTGGATTGTATTGTTTTTGAAAATCACTATGACAAAGTTGTTTATGCAGCAAAACAAACTGTTCTCTGTGTCTGTTAACAAGGCTGGCTTTGTGCAGCACAGACTTTTGCAGTGCTGACTCCTCTTTGGAACAATTTCACACTAATTATAAATAAGAGAAAAGGCTGTGTTCATAAGCCTGTGTTCTTGAGCCCCACTCGAGACATCTTTCTATTTACTCTTTCTGAAGAGTTGTAACCTTCAGAATAACAGAGTTGCACAAACTGGACAGGGAAAAATATATTGTTAATAACCATCAGCTTGCTGTGCAAATTGCCAGTGCAAATTGTATATAACATTACCCAAATTACATGAAATTGCAAATTACTAAATGCTGTCAAGGTCCATCTTCTAAGGCTGCAATCATGGCGAGTTTTGATGTGTTTAGCCACAAGAGGTTTATACAATGAATAAAAGAGTTACTATCATGAAAGAAATCTAATAATTGAATGATGCACTAAACGTAGGTACAGATCTGTATACATGATTATTATGGAATACTATACAACCAACAAAATAAACATGTGCTTTGACGGCATTCACTTATAGAAGTAATCCCCCTTAAATCCGTGGTGCTACCTGTAAAATTGCCAGATGTCATAATTCATGTCATAAAGGTGCTTTATTTATGAATACATTTGAAAAGGCAGAAATTCTGAACCTATTTAGAAAAAAACCTAGTAAGCTACCACTACAAAACATCTTGCAAATTATTTGGTATGAATCTAAGCAGTTTTTCTCATAATTCAATCTCATTTCTAAAATCTGAAAAAGAATCCAACAAAAAAAATTAGGGGAAAAAATTTTCATCAGGAAACAGAAGAGAGTGTATGTAGCTTATGATTTAATTGATGTATACTAACTTGCCTCTCTGAAATCAAACCTGTATCTGAGATCTAGCAAGAGTTATGTCTCTTGTACCTGCATATTAAATGTCACATATAAATGAGAAACAGGAGTAGAAAGAAAATCAGTTGCAGGTCTAGTTGAGAAAGACATTACTGTCTAGACTTAACATGCAACACTCCCAAATGTTTTTATCTCTCATGGCAAATCTTTTCCTAACTTCACTCTGTTCTCAAGGAAATAAAGATTTAGAGAATTTCTCTTATGATGATGACAGCAGTGTTACTGCATGGGACTTGTGATCTCAGTTTCAAGATTGCTTGTAAAATTAGTGGAGGACTAATTCCATTTCCTAATGAGCCTTTCATCTTTCCATTGCTTTACTTGAAAACAAAAATATGACTTGTTGATAACTTGTCAAAATTAACTGAGTTTTCTTTCAAGGACTAGAAAGAACGGAATAATTTTTAGGGCCCACATCCTGTGATTAAAAAGAAAGTTCTAGCTATTTGAGCTTGCATGCAATGGATAGGGGGACAATAACCTGCTACTCTATTGCTTGTAAGAAATGAATTATAAACATCCTGAATTATATGTCAGAAGCTGTCAGCCTTAATTTGAGGAATAAAATAGTCTGCAGGTTGGAATAATTGTCTTGTTTCCACAAACATATATCTTTAACTCTCAAATATTGAAAGGAAAGTATTATTTTAATGTCTCTAACTAGTGAAAAGCATTACAGATGATCACCCCATCTTCTTTCCACTCAATTTTCCACCCATAAAATAAATTAATAACATTGGATTTCAAACATGTAAGATAAATTTCATGTAGTTCAAATATCCTTTTTATGCTCTGATGGCCTGATAGGATCAAATCCTATGAAGTTTTTCATAACTTCCTAGAAATAATTACTTTTTTTTTTTTAATAGAAGTCTGGGATACAACTTATAACTCATTGTTAATAATATTGAAATTTAGTCCAAATGCCTCTGCATATATTTTAATTGCATGTTACTAGCTCTTCTGTTTAATTTAATTTTGCTTTTAACAAGACAGTGATGCATATCAGTTACATCCTTGTTCCTCCATGTAAATTTCAATTCTAATCTGCTAAATATAATATATATACTAAGTAGTACAGAAAAGATTTGTCTCAATTCTACTTGCGTCTTCTCATGGTCAGATTTCATCATTTGTTTCCACTGTCAATGCCAGTACATTTTTAATATGTTGTTTTTCTTCTGAAAATAATCCACACAACACTAATTGTATGTATTAATTTTCTTGTAAAACTAGCTAAAACCATATAAAAATATAGAAAATAAAGAAAAATACTGTTTAAAAAGTTCTCATTATGACTTTCCAAAGAATGTTCTGACATAAAAGTAACTTCACAATGCAAAAAAAAAAAAAAAAAAAAAAAAAGAAAAAAAAAGAAAAAAATAGTACACAACTATAACTGGAATATTTGTATTGGAAACTGAGTCACTTCTTTTACATATTTTTGTTTGTCTAAAGGTGGGAAAAGAAAGCATTTTAGCAAGGCAGACTTTGTAGTCTTTCCAAAATAGTACATTTTGCCAACAATGCTTACCTGCATTGTCTGTGACCAATGGACTTCCCATAAAATTTTATCATTTTCAGAGAGCAATATCATCTATAATGGTATCATCTGCTGGTCAACAGTTTAAGGTCCGTCGTCTGATATTTTTGAAAACACTGTCCTCTACTGGTTGGGATTTTGAAATCAAATATTCACAAATCATGTTTCCAATGACAGATCTCCATGGACTGGTCAATATTGGATGAAAAACTTAAGTGAAAATGAAAAGCACTCACTATTTTCAATATAGATATATGAACAGGCTTTCTAACCAATATACATTTCCTTCTCATATGACAATAACCTTTAGCAATACCAAAGAAAATCCAAGTTAAACTACGATTGTTGATTCAGTCTCACTTACTTCTTCTCCTTTCAGTGTTCCACTTTCACCTGATTTGTAATCTCCCTCTCCTTTTTTTCTTTTCCTCTAGAAACAGTAATACATGAATCCTTGAAACTCCAGACTGAACCTTCCAGCAATAAAATTTATTTTATGTTTTAGTACCATGATGATCCTCTAAGGGACTCTAGTGGTAACCAAGTAGCAAAAAGATACAGTTAGCTTTTTGGGGTCATAATGCATAGAACCCGTCTTTCCAGTTATTTTTTGAGTATCTTTATCATGTCTTTTGCAATAAAAGCAAAGTACAGATCAGCGAAGAAACACAGTATTAAGGCTTTTAGATCAAAATCTGAGGAAATGACCACTGACTTTCAGCAAGAAATGATCTAGATAAGAATAGAATGAAGTGTAGAGTATTTTAATAACTCCATGTCCCTATTCTGATGAGAACACAGCTTAGAGTCTATGGACTAACAGACTTGGTAATAATAAACTGTATGTATTTCACATGCAGGGGGTTTGGTTTGGTTTGGTTTGGTTTTTTAGGTTCTGGGGGCTTTTTTTGAGTGTCAATTCTCTACTGCTATTATCTTTCACTCTCCACCCAGTCTTGGACTTAAATTGAAGAATAAATCATCAGGAAATCTGCTAGTTCTGAAGCCTGTCTTCAAACCTCTCCCGGCAAGCTTTTGTGCAAATACTAAATTAAGAACTTGAGCATTTTCATGTCCTTATTCATTCAATATATGGTTTCACTGCAGCTCATTCTGACTCTAATTCTCCATTTTCATGTTATGCACATGGATAGAACTGGAAAAATATTTCATCATGTGTCTGACTTTTCCTGTTGATTATATTAAAGTAACTGGGCAGTCCTATTAGGGAAAAAGCTTGTATACATACAGATCAATTACATTCCTCCTGACTATCAAATACTTTCATTGATCTAATTTTTTTTTTTGACCTTTAACAGGACATCAGTTCATTATAGCACCAAAAATCCAGCTTCTGGCATTAAAATTTTTTTAACACCACTATTTCCCATTCTTTTTTAAACGAATACATTTTATTCAGAATAAAAGTAATAGGAAAAAAAGTGTGGGCTGCATAAAAGTCCTTTGTCAGTGCTTTTGAACTCTTTAGTTTTGGACTACAAAGAGTCCAGTGCACTGCCTCTCTCCACCACAGAACAGAAGCAACTGAGCACTGTCTTTTTTTTTCTTTTTTTTCTTTTTTAATCTAGATATACAGGGTACATTACTGAGGGCCTGTTAAAAGGTTTATGAACCTTAATGGAAATCAGAGGTGAAAATGACAGTTCAAATGTCTAGTCTGAGTTTAAAAGATCTATGGTAATCTATTTTGACTTAGATTCTGAGAAAGGAAATAATACAGCCAAGCAAAGCAGTGTTCAGACATATTACTCTCTTTGTCTGCTCCTGCCCTTTCCTGGGGCTGTAAAGCCCAGAGCATTCTCTGCTAATGAAAGTGACTCTAGAGAGGTTACCAATATATGTTATTTCTTATTAGTTATCTCCTTAGGATACTGCTAAGACACAAAGCCTGCATGATTCTTTTCAGCTGCAATGAGTCAGGATCCATGCTGGCTTGAAGCATGTGTCATTTCTGAATTTCAATGGAATGGATGGAATAGATTTTTTAAAAAATATTTCCTGTTTCATGTAGGAAGTTTCATAGAGCAGTTGATCAGATGGAAACCAAAAATATGCTGGTTAGTCAATTAATATTTGACCCAATTTTGACACTTAGATTTACACCTCCAGAAAAAAATAAAAATCTTTTAGAAAAGAAAAGTTCTATTATTTCCTGTGAACCATCAAAATCCTTTAAATTCAGTTCCTGTCATGAAACACCACCGAGTTCTATTTTCTTCCACTAATCCAAACTACTTTTACTGAACATGGCATTTCTGTCAAAACCAAAAGAGATTATGTTTTGCAGAAACCCCCATTTTTAATCCTTTGAGAGGAAACAGGGAAAAGAAAATTCTTTCCTTTTATTGTATTTATTTGACAAAAGACATTCACACTAATATAATTTCTAGGCCTTCTCTAGCTTCTTTATTTTCATGTACTGACAAACTTAGTGGACAATTTTTCCTCTGAAGAGGAAAAAATATCAAGTATTCAAAATGTCAGTCCTGGGAACTATGCCTGGTGTATAAATGCTTATTATTCATACATTACATTGTCTGCTTAAATAATAGTTAAAGTAATCAATGACAAATGTCTCTCTATCACTCTCAGTGGTCTTCCTGTCAACTAAGACTCCAAATCCCTTTTTGGAAATAATAGAAGAAAAACAATCATCAGCTATTATCACAATCATGCCTCTTCTTTAGAAGCCTATGTGTATTCTGCATGATCTACATTTTGAGACAGGCACAAGTTGCAACGTCAACTATCTCAACTTGAAGGAGTTTGGGTGCTTAATTTTTAACAGAGATGGCTCTCAAACTTCCAGGAAGAGAACATTATAAGTGTTTGGTACCAATTTTTTGCTGGGTCTCAAAGAACACATCTAAAAGTGCAATACATACCATTATATTTATTGTATATATATGAGACCTACAGTTGCTACTTCATAATACATGAGTATCATTATGAAAATGTGGATGCCTATTGATAGTCAATGTATATTATATATCAGTTGCTGTATAAACACAGGACTGAACTCAAGGAGTTTGCCACTGTGACTGAAGAAGACAAACAATGAAAAGTTTTTAGCACAGAATGCCTGAAAATTAATGACAGACAAATAAGGCCTTATCTATTCAGATGGCTTAATGTTAATAAGCTTGGGTTAGAATTTTACAGTCCACTAACTGCTTCATACAAAGACCACCTTTAAACGAGGTACTTTTAAGGTAGAACAAGTTGTTTCATGCTGTTTCCTCACAGGGAGTTAATGCAGAGTAACCAATGTACTGTGAATTTGCACCCCAGTTTACCATGGAATAACTTCCCTCAATAGATAACTCTTGATACAACATGTGTAGTGAAATCAACAGTGAAGTCTCAGTAATTAGTATTAAAAACTATTCAGGTTCTGAAGTTTTACATGGCGGTTTCTTCATCTGTCTCTATTTGCAGCTTTTTTGGTAGGATGAGTTATAGTTGCAGATTTGTCATATGGTTCTTCTTCTCAAGATCTAAATGATCACATGCAAAAAAATTGGCATCTCTAAGAAAGAAAAAAATAATGCAGTTTTCTCATTGATTCCAGAAATGCTTATTCCCTCTTCATAAAATGTTTTGTCAACACATGGAGAGGCAGAAAGACTCTCATCCTACTGAACTGATCAAGATACTACAAACAAAAATACTGTGAATTACTAAGAAAAATCAGTTTGAATTTGTTTGTAAATAAATCACAAAATTAAACATGCTTCTACAAAGTCTTTAAATCATTGCAGGAAGAAGCGTTAACAAAAGATCCTATTCTTGCTATGTACAATTCACAAGCCATCATAAAATAAGAGTAAACTTGACAGGGAGAGTGTCTGAAATCTGCCTGTAAAAAATCATATAACAGCCAATCTTTGTTATTGTTACACAAATTATTTTTTTTAGTGGTCACATTTGAATAACAATTACTCCATTTTGTACTGCTTCAGGGATACATAAGCAGACCTACTGGAAAAGAGACCATTAAAATGCAAATGAAAATTTGAAATCACCTGAGCACTGGCTTTTTTTTTTTTCTTTTTTTCCCCCCAGGACTAAGATGTAAGCAAGATCAAAAGAGCATTCGGGAAAGTCAAAAAATAACAGGTCTGAGAAAAGTTGGTGCTTCAGCATTTGTGTTTTCCATAGTAAAAAGAACGAAGTATGGCAGTTCATTAATTTCTGAAGAACAAACATTTCAACAGATAGCAAATATTTGTCTTAAAATAAAAATTATTTTAAAGGAAAATACTGAAAACTCCATTGTTAAGTAAGTATGGAAATCAATATCTTTCCTTATGTAATGCATCTATTTTGTGAGGAGAAAAGCAAGGGTTGAGGGAACAAACTTGTTTACACAAAGGAATTTTTTACTATAAGGATGCCAAATATGTTTTTCATACTGGACAAACAGAACTGATAGACTGAAACATCTGACAGGAGAAAATAGCTGTGAGAAGATGACATATTGGAACCTAAAGAGGGACATATTTTTTGTTTCTATTATGTCTCCTGTAGGACTATTCCACATTTCACTGGACCTGTCCACTGGGAAGAAACAGAAGGCAGCATAGCAGGAAAAGTTGTGTGGAGCCCAGAGAAAACACGCAGGAAAGGACACGTATTCTCTCCAGGCAGCGGAGCTCTCTAAGCTTTTGCACACTTACCACCCTTGTGAAAATTTCAGCATACATTTCTCCAGAAGCAATTTGGACCAGAAAAGCAGTGGGATAAGGGAAGACTAACAGTATTCTCCTCCCACCCTGAGCTGTTGAATTATCTGTTTCACAAGGACAAACTATCAGGAGAGGTTATAGCATGTGTTTTCTTTGGGGCTGCAAGAATAATTTGATGCCAGGTGTCGAAGCATGGGAACTCTACAAGGTGCAGGAGTCAGTGGCCAGCTTGGGATTTAGAGCTTCAGAGAAAGACTTTTAGTCTGGAATGACAGAGTAGATGCAAAAATCCAAGCTCACCAGGATATAGTAGAATTCTACTCTATATATTTGTCTTAACGAAAATTTTTCATGTTTGCATTCTGAAGAAATGGTGTATCTGTTGAGGATCTTTTGTTCATTTGTCTTGGCTTATTGAATATAATTTGGGTAGCATTGATATCTTACAGTCTTGCATGTCCTGGTTTGTGAGGGCAACATAGGAAGAAAAGCTAAATAGTAATTTTTGACAGGATCATTGCAATCATAACAACCCTTGAGCAAACTGCTCCACCTGCTGAGAAAAAAAGCAAACAAAAACCCAAACAAACAAAAACCTCACAACCAAGGTCCTGCTATAAGAACAAAAATCTTTCAGCCCTATAGCATCAAATTAAAATATTTAAATTAATTTAAATAATCATCCATGTGTGTATCAAATATGATCAGAGAATGAGTCTGGTAGAATATCAAGCAAGTGTGAGAAGAGATAAGAGTGTCTTGCAAAGAATAGAAAAACACCTTAGCAGGACAGATGGATGTGTTGAGATATGGAATCATAGACTCATCAAGGTTGAAAGAGATCTTTGAGACCATCCAGTGCAATCATCAACCCAGCGATACAACTGTAACCACTAAACAACTACGTATTTTTCACAGAATGTTATAGACCATAGGCTTGTTGGGTCCATAGGCTTGTTTATTCCATCATAACCTAGAAGTTCTCATTCCTTTTTAGAGTGAATTATGGTCATCCTCCATAAGGACAGCATCCAGTTTAAAATGAATTTTCAAGAGTTTCAGAATGGATTTTCAGAGCGACATCAGAGAAGAGCAGAATGACAGCTTGAAAAACAGGGTTTGAGTCAGAGATATTTGTGTGAACTGTTCCTGTAGGATATGTTTGTGTATGCACACACAAAGCTGTGTATTTTGAACTACAGAATCACAAAACCAGCTACGTTGGAAAAGACCTCAAAGATCACCAAGTTCAACCAATGACCCAACACCACCTTGTCAACTAGACCATGGCACCAAGTGTCAAATCCACTCTTTTCTTAATTACCTCCAACAGTGACTCCACCACAGCCTTGAGAAGCCCATTCTAATGCCCAATCACCCTTTCTGTGAAGAACTTCTTTCTAATGTCCAACCTAAACCTCCACAGGTGGAGCTTAAAACTGTGTTCTCTCATCTTGTCACTCTAGAGAGTGATAGGGTCTCCCCTGCGCCTCCTCTTCTTGAAGCAAAACAACCCCAACTCCCTCAGACTCTCCTCCTAGGGCTTGTGTTCCGGACCCTTTACCAACCTTGTTGCCCTTCTTTATACATGCTCCAGCACCTCAATATCCTTCCTAAATTGAGGGCCCCAGAACTGGACATAGTACTTAAAGTGTGGCCTCACCAGTGCTGAGTACAAGGGAAGAATAAGTTCCCTTGTATTGTTGGCCCCACTATTCCTTGTACAGGCCAGGATGCCATTTGCCTTGGCCACCTGGGCACATTGCTAGCTCACGTTCAGCCTGCTGTCAATCAGTACCCCCAAGTCTCTTTCTGCCTGGTCACTCTCCAACCACTCTGTCCCCAGCCTGTGGTGTTCCATGGGGGTTTTGCGGCCAAAGTGCAGGACCCAGCATTTGGTCTTACTGAACCTCATACTGTTGGATTCAGCTCATCCATTTAGCTTGTCAAGGTTCCTCTGCAGAGCCCTCCTACCCTCCAGCAGATCAACACTCCACCCCAACTTGTTGTCATCTGTAAATCTGCTAATGGTAAACTCAACCCCCTCATCTGGATCATCAATAAATATATTAAACAGGACTGAACCTAACACTGACCCCTGGGCAACACCACTAGTGACCGGCCACCAACTAGATGACACACCATTCAAGGGCTTCACTTGGACTAATGATACTGAATAAAATTATTATGTTCATCAAAAGCAAATCAAAGCAGGTTGTCAACAGAAGCAAAGCAAAATTATTGTGTTCTGAAATACTCATGAGAAAGGGAAGAGAAAGCAGGTGTGCAAAACTCATTGCTTGTCTCTACAGCTTAATCACCCACATGAATGATAGCTAATACATACTCTCATCTGTGGCAACTTGTATAATGTTTTCTATATTTTTCATTTCCTGTTATCTCACTAATTTCTCATTTGGCACAGTGAATGATTAAAGCTGAAGGAATTACCCCAGTCTTGAAATTCTGAATCCAGTTCCACCTCTCCTCTTTCTCAGTTTATAACAACTTGAGATGATGGAAGTCTTGATGAGCAAATGCTATTGCTAACCTACTTCTTGTTATTAAATACTCACTTCATTAGTTTAGCACGGATTTAAAATCAGCATAATAGATGCACCATGTTTATTGTACTCACAGCACCAAGCCTTAAGAATTAATAGGGATTTCATTATGAATAATTATTAATGTTATTTTGCCTTTGGGGTTCTTGCAAGTTATCACATAAATAATAAAAAGGGGACTGTAAACATCAATGTTGAAAGGAACTTCATTATCAGGGCTCTTAGAGAAACATTTTCCTGTCAACTCTAACACAATGCCATAAAGGTTTAAACTTATTAAAGAATCTCTTTGCCTTACACTTCATCACTTGCATTAAGTTATACATTACCCCAATTACTGGTGCAGCAAATTTTGAATATAAGTCTCCAACAGAATGGTTAAAGAACCCACATCTGAATCTCCAGTCTTAAAGTCACATTTTATTTTTGACCTAGAGGTGAATATTTATATGTGTGCTTCCTTGAACCACACAGTATTTAGACAGTTGAAGGATCTTGCACCAGTCATTTTAATCAAACTGCTAAGAAAATTCTACACTATATTCTACACTACATTCTACACTATATTCTAACTGCAGTAAGCGAGCAAGAAATTCTTTGAAAAATACAACCACTGTAGACTCTTAAAATAATGATAATTTGTAAGTGTGTATTCTGAAGTTCATGTCATCCTTTCAAAGAAGAAGTGGTCACATAAAACAACCTGAAATTCTTGATTAAGCTTTGATAACTCTGAAAGCAATAGAAGATTCTAGAAAACTGTTACCACCTGTTTCAAGAAGAAAATCTAGAAGAAAACAAAACCACTGTCTTAAGACGTTGTTTCCATTCATTTAATTTATAGAAAAGTTATGGAACAGTTGGAGCTTTAAGAGAAATAATCATTCACATTTAATCACATTTTTTGTTTTTATGTGGCTTTGGTATCCTGATCCTGATATTCTATTTTTTCACTGTGATCAGGAGAAATAGTCTAATTATTCTGTTGGCCTGTAAAAGACAACTTTCTGTTTTTTGTTGCCTTTTTAAAAATATTACTGACACTTTGAAAGAAGGAGGTATTTTTTCTCTCTCTGCTGACTATTATCTATGGTAAAACCAAATATACTTTTCAAACTGTTTCTGTAACCATGTTTTTTTTAAAAAAAAACAAAACAAACTTACTGCAGGAAAAAAATAGCACCACCACAAAAAACCCAAACCAAACAAAAACCAAAACAACAGCAGCAACAGCAAAACACAAAAAACCACAGAACCAAAGAAAGAAGAATTTCCTCTTTGTTTATGTGATTTCAGTAGTTCTGTCTTTTATTATTTCCTCTCTCATTCATTCATGCTTCCTGAGGTAGCATGTATTTTTTTCCCCTGGTCACTCTCTATTTCTCCAAAGCTTTGCAATGTCCACAGCCCAACTCCTCTTCTTTAAATGAGTCCAATCACCCCTTAACAATAAGTTTCAGAAAATATATTAAATATATGACCAATGTGTGCTTACTTAAAAAAAAAATTATCCTCACAGTATACATCCAAAGTATGCATTAAGGATCCAAACTAAGAACCGTGAATTCCAAACTTACTGTTCCATCTTGCCACAGCCCTCTTTTTAGAGTCCCATGGCTATGGTTCTGTCAAACAATCCACTTCACTCCTATATTTAATGTTTTTTTGAACTATATTTATGTCACAATTAGAGATGCTATTTGTACCTTTAAAACACATTGCTATATAGAAGGTGTTCTGGTAATACCATGTTGAGCTCTATCAAAAAGTATAGGCGCTAATAAGACATTCAA
>JAJPCS010000018.1:4722737-4744175 GCA_021164005.1 Willisornis vidua nigrigula
TAACTAACTAACTAACTAACTAACTAACTAACTAACTAACTAACTAACTAACTAACAAACATACATTCATTTAGCAGCCTCTACACAATCAATTTGACCTCTGTTCTAAATTGCAGTGGTTTAGTATCCTAAGTATCCCAAAGAAATTCCCATTCTATCCTACATATGGAGTTCGCATTTAATGTAGCTGTATTTCCTACCAGGTGGCAATTGGGTCCTAAAAATGTGAAACATGATCAATCCATAGATACTGTTTTGCTATTGTACAATTGCAACTACACCTGTAATGCCTGGTTGCTGCAATGAACTGAGGATTTTATCTGGCTTTAAAAGAAATTAAAAAATGATTAAGTGTTAATAACTGGCTAACTTTAAGCTAACACCTTACTGATTTAGCAAAAAAAAAAAAAAGTAGAAACAACAAAATGAAATAGACAAACAAACAAGCGAAAAACCTAAATGAAAGCCCAAGCTTACTGTGGAGTATTAAATCTACACATTAAATTCTGTCCTAATAAAGTGATAAAAACCTATGATGTTCTATCAGACATATAAGGGTTGATGTACCCAGGAAAGCTTAACTGAGTAAAAGTTGCTAGGTAGATTAGCAACTTCCTTCACCACACTACCAAAGAAACCACCATCATTATATTATTAATTCCTAAACCATTCCTTTTGTTCATCCAATCAAAAATACATAGTGACAAAAAAGAGTTGCTCAAGTGTCACGAGAAAGGGAGGAGAGACAGAAATGCAAATATTTCTAGTCTCAACTGTACTAATATAAATTTAATAGGTATAAGCGTCCTCAGAACAATCAAAACTTTATGAACCCAGCACTGCTTGCCAAACTCCGGACAGAACACAGGCTGGAAAGATTTTTGACCTTCCTGTGAGGACCACACTTATGCTAGGGAGAACTTACAGCTATATAAGCATCTCCAGAAAATTAGAGCCTTATGTTTTCTAAAATTGCCTATCGACTAGGGACAGCACACAGGTTGGAAGGATTTCTAACCTCTGCTATGAAACCACACTTAACAGTGATGCCGTGAGAGACCCCTAACAAAGCAGGACTCTGAGCCACGTTAGTATAAGATGAAAAGTAAAGTCCTTTAATATGAGGCCAAAGGCCCACAGGCATACATGATCACATGCATGTGCTCCCAAGCTCTAGTTTCCATGGCTTTTACAATGTGATCCCTCCAATCATTACTTTACACATTTCTTGATCCAGCCCCGGTCCCAAGCCCCCAGGAATTGAGGCTGGGGTTGGTGAGATCCTCCTCTTCATCATTCTCCTCTTCCTTGGGCTTTGGAGCTCTTCCAGTGTTCTGATTTCTGGGTCATCCTGTCCTGTGTTTATGTCTTGTTCTGCAGGCTTTCTGATATCCTCCAGCTCTTTACCTTGAAGAAAGTCTACAACTAAAAGAATTTGAGCTCCCCATTGTGGGACAGGGGTAATGATAGAAAGACACTAAACTTAAGCAAGAAATATTAACCCACCAAAAATCTACTTTGCTACAGCTACAAGTGCTTTTAAAATCTATAAAATGAAAAAAAATCAAAAATCAAAAACCCCTTCATTATCAATAGCAAGAAAAGAACTTTCCCCACAACAGGTCCCAAAAAACCAGTTATTAATACAAGTACATGACAATGACTATATGGGTTATTTAGTCAGTGGTAACATTTAGCTGCAGAATTGTACAAAATACCCCCAAAGACACCAGCATAAAACACATTTTACAGGCCAGTCCAGCAGAATACCACTCCCATAACAAACTTAACTAACAGAGGATTACTAAACAGAAACACAACAGTTCAACACCACATGTAATCACACTCAGTAATCCAAAAGAAAAGCAACAGGAAAAATATAGCCGCTTTTCATTAAAACATATACACCCAGTGAGCTATAACATATTATAATTAGTAAGGCATAGGAAAATAAAATAAGAATTTGGTTGCTTACCCCTGCAATGTTTGATGGAATGGGGGAGACAGGGTAGCTCATGGGTTGCCCTCCCAGAGGTGGAAGTTTTCTCCCCAGTTTTAGTTTAAACTACACTTCTTTTTATACTTTTTTTTCTTCAGATGATTTTGTGTGACTATAGTCAATACTTTGGGTGTGATAGACAGATGCCTGAGGAGTGGCTCTTTGGGTGTCCTGCAGGGTGCCACAGGGTGCAGCAAAGAAAGGCCATGCTAATTCAATAACATTCCATTCTTTGGTAACATCATCACTTATCAGCATCCCTCTGGGGGCCTGAGGCGTCTCCTTCAACTCATCACAGGCCACCACACCGCACTCAAGTTGACAAAAAAAGTGAAAGTTAGTAAGTGGCCAAGTGTAAGCAATTGTTTCCAGCTAGTTACTTCTTGTTATACAAGACCGCTGATTTCTTTTGTGAATGATCTTTCATATTTGTACCTTTTCTCCTCACAGACACAGCACAGGCCTTGAAAAAAAAAATGTTTCCTTGTGTCAAATTGTATGAATATACATCTCTGTAGTTAGAACTATTCCTTACTTAACCATCTTGTCGGTTTTCTTCTCAGATCTTGTTTGGATTGCGATGGGTTTAAACATAAAATAGTATCTTTTCTCCACCGACTCTGACTGGCTGTTATAACAGTAATTTGAGCCTCTTTCCTGTCTTATTTCCTGACTAGTTCATCTTCACTGCTCAGCAGCCATAGTCCTGCTGTGCTTGCACTTTCTCCACTGTTGTACATCTCAATTAAACCATATAGTATTGGACATCCAACTGACATTATAAGAAAATAACAGAACTATGTGACAGCTGTGGAACAAAATATAATTTAGCAGTACAGAGATAAATTTCAAATTGTGCAAGATTTGAAAGCATTATTGTTTTAACAAATCAGTATTCAGCAAACACTTAGTCAAGAAAAAGTTACTTGATTCATGAAATCAGAGTTGACTTAGTGAAACTCCAGTACATCAAAGACAAATAAAACTGTTCCCCTAAAGTATTTTCATCTTCATCAGGAAGGTACCAACATCAAGAAAAGCAAAGGAAGGTAAAGACAACTAACTGTTGGAGTACCAGCAAACAGTGTAAGGAAAAAGAGAAACAGAGAGAGATGAAGAAAGCATAAAGTGAAAATGGAAACTAAATACAAACATAGAGGTGCAGAAAATCAGGCCTCTGTAAATGCTAAGAATTATCAATGACACAGATAAAGTTCTGAGAAGCAGTAACATGAAACACTTTTATCCTTGCTTTTTACTGTAAAATCCTCTCAAGAGCAGTCAAGGCGAGAGAGGTAACAATTACTCTCACAAGCTTTAGGTAATATCAGTTCTAAAGACACTAAATGCCAATAGTTTAAATGTCTTCCTTTTAAATTACTGGAATTGATGTGGAGTAAAATTATTTGCTGCTGGTAAGATTTTATGCCCTTTTATTTTACTTACTTTCACTATGTCTGACCATTTAACCATCAGTGAGTTTCAGTAGCATTGAATGTAGAAACACCTTTATTTCTTGTGTACCTTGTACAGCTGCAAACAAAGGATAAACTGCAAATTCAGTTAATGGTATCTTACAAAAACATTTATAGAGCTCTAGTAAGAAGTAATCCTAAAAATTTGTATTTGGATGTAGGTCAAATGTTGGCATCGCCCAATATTTAATGTGTAGTTTTATAATTTTTGCTTAGAATTACAAAATTTGCTAATGTAAAATTAGCAAAAATATTTAGTAATTACTTTAATATTGCTAAAAATATCTGAATTACAGTGCAGATATTGCATCATGTTTCATATGATTCTTCACAGTCTTGCAAGAAGGCTTTTTTGAAAAAATTCTCCTTTCAGCTCAAGCACACTTTTTAGACACCAAGAACAACCCCAGGGATATATATTCACCATGATGCCTTGAGAGGCCTCAGAAAGCAGGGCTCCAAGCCAAGTTAGTGTGGGCTAAGATAAAAAGGGAAAGTCCTTCAATGTCAGGCCTAGGGCCTACAGGAATGCGTATCGACGCGCAGGCTCAAACTCTGATTTCTTATGTTTTTTATAGTACTGTCCCCCCAGTCCCCATTTTACACATTCCCTTGGTCCAGCCCCATCCCACCTCCTACTGGATGCACAGTGCTGTTCCGGGAGGGAGAGAAGGACTAGGCCCAGTGCCGGCTTACCACCATGTTATCTTAGGGAAGGAAAATGTTTATTTTAAGTCTTCTTTCTGCTTGGGTCTTTCCTTTGGGGGATTGAGTTCTCTTGGGTGATCTGTAGCTAGAATGGTGGGATTTGTGTTCAGAAGAGTTCAGTTTTCTGTTGAGTGGGGAGATGAAGGAATTATTTGTTGTATGTAACTTGTGGGTGTGTGTTATATTGTAGTTTACTTTTAATTTTTTGTAAATATATATCTGTAATGGAGGGAGACGGGTTCTTGGACCTGAGAGATGACTCCACAGGAGTTAGCAGCAACAGGCTACTTTATTCATACGCACACACACTTACATACATCTTTAAGACTGTAACTTCCGTGGGTGATGACACTTTGGCACTGATTATTGGCTAATAATGCTGTTTACATTACAAAGCCTGTCATAATTGGTTGACCATGTACATTTGCTGAGAAAGTTGGCAGCAGCCATTTCTGATTTCATTAATTAGTTCTTAAGGCTACAGCACACTAATTTACATAGGCAAGTTCAGCATACAGCTTTCTTTTCAGGTCAAACATCATATGAATTCCAACATATAACTAGTTAAGTTCAAGTTTAAATGTCCAGGTTTTCTTCCTATCATTTCTTGGCGAGATGGGGAGGGTCTTGTCCTTTGGTTTATACTTGGCATTTTGCCAAAGTATTCAAACAAAAAAATATATACAACCCTGTGTCATCCAGTGATCAGATAAAACTAATATTTTTAGTTGTTACAGTTCTGATAGCATTCAGATGTTTTACTCCACTTAGGGCATTGCTATGATCTTCTCTTTACTATCTTTTCTAAAAGGCATAGTTTGAAATTGGCATCCAGATAATTAACTGAACCTTGCAGCTACAGCAAATACGCACTTGTACCTCAAACACAAAAGCATTGTGTGGGAGTGTTCTTGACTTCCTTTGGTCTTCTGAAACCACTGCACCCTCTGTTTCAATCAGACACATATAATGGGAGTCCTTGCAGTCTATTTTTGTCTGATTTTGATCAGGAAATGTCCTAATTGTAAATTTTCATTGAAAATGCTTCATCCATTTATAAGCAAAGTTATACATGCTGTTAGTTTTACACCCGCTTACAGACCAGAGTGCTGTAACATGAGTATTGTCTCTGAAACATAAAAGAACAGAGAAATCACTGTACCTGTCTCTGACCTGCAGTTGTCTTCTCATAGACATAGTTAGCTTGTCCGCTCTGTGATTGTTTTCAAAGCAATATTTCATTTTTCTTTGTAGGACTCCATATGAAATATAAAAAACCTTAGACATTATACCATTCAATTAATTTCTTTATTCCAGCATTAATTTATAATTATGGCCTCATATAAATTCAAGTGAAA
This sequence comes from Willisornis vidua nigrigula, assembly GCA_021164005.1. Lineage (NCBI taxonomy): Eukaryota > Metazoa > Chordata > Aves > Passeriformes > Thamnophilidae > Willisornis > Willisornis vidua. Next base: position 4,728,278 of record JAJPCS010000018.1, read on the forward strand.
AAAGTCTGTGTGCAATCCATAATGTCAATGTGAATCTTTTACAAGGCAGAAATCCCATCAAACTTTGCAAGGTCAGAGTTCAGTGTATTTTGTTTTTTCTCCTGCTGGTATATTTCTCACCTGCATTTGGCAGCCTTTGAAAGATGAAGGAAGACGTTGAGTTCTTAAGAGGTTTTGCAATCTCTTAGTAGTGATTCCCTGTGCAGCTCTTGAAGTGAACTGAGGGTCTCAATGAAATAGTGAGAGTAGCAACAGTAATGTGCTAAGATGTATAGAAAACTGTAATTCGGAGGTAGTAATATAAAAATGTCACTTCAACAAAACAAATATAAGCTGCCTAAATGGTTTCATCTCAACTAAATGTTAAAATAAATAACATGATGTATGGAGGTTTTTTTCCTTTTTCTCTCTTTGTTTTCTCCCTTTCCTCACTCCTAAATTTTTTCCCCTCTTACACCTTCTACCCAGCTGACCTGCAATGAAGGTAACTTTTTCAAGGTCAGGATTATTAAAAGTATTAATCCTTACAGTTGCTCATGAGTAACACAATCATAACTGTGCTTCAGAGTCATTAGTAGGATTAGTAATTAACAGTGACTTTAGCAGTGACTAATGGTTCATCCTATGTTAGAAGGATATGTCATTAACAGTTTTGAGTTTGTTTTGTCTGATAAAAAGGTGGTCATCAAAAGTGACTAGGAAATGTTAGCAGAACACAACTTTCATGTAGGAAGGATGGAAAAAAAGATTACTCTGGATGGTTGGGATATATAAAAGGTGGAAATTAGCTATGGAGAGTGACAGGGAAAATACAAAACAGAACTAAAATGAAGAAGAATGAGAGAGAGAAAAAGAATAAGTCAGGAAAATGCAGAAGGTTGCAGTAAATTCATTATTTTGAAGCATGACACCAATTTTAAATTAGCTTCTGAGGTGAGTACAAATCCAGTGAAAGGGATAATAGATGAAGGTGAAAGATTCATATTTCCTAAAGCTTAAGAGTGGCCTGGTTACACATGAAGTTCAGAAGTATAAAGAATGAAATTATAATAGCTGACATGAGGCAAGATAAAATATATTAAATACAGAATTCTAAGGTGACAATGTGAAATGTATCTATAAGCCAAATGTGTAGGCAGAGTTTGCTGATCCCAAGTGGTTAGAACAATATAGTATTTGTACCAAACGAAAGAAAAACAGATTAAAATTTAATTTTAGATAAGTGTATAAATAGAATTAAATAAAAAATATTTTGCAGTATTATTGCAAATATAAAGCAATGCATAACGCTCCAGATAATTGTCTTCAAAGAGCAAGCCTGAACAGGTTTGAGTGGTTTGTGGGTGGGTTTTTTTGTTTTTTTTTTGGTTTGTTTGTTTGTTGGTTGGTTTGTTCGGTTTTTAATTACTACAAAATGTAAGAGGAATTAAGTCTTATAGGAGATGTTTTAAAGCATGATGAGAGGAAAAATGGCTTAATTTTATTTTTGTGACACAAACTCTTGATATGTGTAAAGCTTTTGTCATCACAGAAGGATTTACTCTTGTAATTTGCACTATGGTACTCTATTAGCAAGGTGAAATCATTAAAGTGTATTAAGCACTGTAAAGAAAGCATTTAGAAATATTGAGAATTGCTAAGTCAAATAAATATTTATATAACTGTTGAAAGCACTACATGTGAAAAAACCCCAAATACTTTCAATTAAATATTCAGATATACTTTCACATAAGGGACATAGAATAAGAATGTGACTGCTTTGTAATAGGCTTTAGGATTTTTCCAGGTAAGCATAGTGTTTTCCTTCATTTGACTTAACATGTCTTTTTCTGCAATGAGGAGCACTTGTGAAATCTAACCTTTATCTTTATTCACTAAACACAAATGGTTAATCAAAAACTTATTTTGAAGCACTGTCAGGTTTCTTAACAGGACTGCACTTTGTCAATAACAATCTTTTTCAATCAATGGGAACTCAACCTCTATATTCTTTTCCTGCAAGCCTGTATTTTTTCTTTTTTTTTTCTTTTTCTTTTTTCTTTTTAGAAAGTTGCTATTCTAATTAACTTTTCTATTTTTTAACTGTTAAAGCATTTTCTTACTCTGTCTCACAGGATTAAATTATTAAGAAGTGCATAGTTTTACAGAATTTCTTTTTCTGGAGCAGTGGTGGTTGCACCTCTGCCTGGCAGATGGTGCTGCTGGTTGGTCTGTATGAGTATATTACCTCCAGCTGTTCACTGATCTGAACTTACACAGCAGCCTGCAGTGACAAAGGGATCATGTGAATGACATCCAAGGGGCATTTTACAGATTCTGATTTTGCTGGACAGAGATGCCAGAGAAATCTTGCAGAGAGTACTGAAGCATCCACCAATACAGCAAAATTAACTTTTTGTGAGTTTGAACACTGTTTCACTGAGTCATTTAAAAGTTCTGAAGAAGATTTCCATCACAATTCCCTCATTTTAGAACACTCTTCCAGTATTGTCACAGAGTTTTCCAAATGTTTCTACTAGAACAAATTGACAGCCTCCACTAGCAGTCTGGTCCATGCACATAAATCACCAGACCGTGTTATTAGATGACTTTTTCCACTACCTGCGTATCCATTCTAAGGATTCAGGATGCAAATAACCATTTAGGATATTAAAGATTATTTACATTGTCTGCAATTCAGAAAGAAACAGGAGATACCTTGGTGGTTCAAGACAGCTGCAGATAGAGATATACTTAAAAGTGTCTTGATGGGTAAGAATAGATATATGCATGATAAGACTGCAAACAACAAAGCAAAAGTTTCCTTCATGAATGGCAAGAGGGAGCTCTGAAATCATTAATGGGGAAAAAAAGTCTTATGGTTACAACCTCTCTGATTTCACTTAAAAGAGATCTTTTTTGTTTGTTTGTTTGTTTTTTCTCTGAAATAACTTGGTAATAAAATTTCTCTTATAGGAGCAAAGAGGGAATGGAAGGTTAGGGAAGGTAAGGTTGGAAAAGGTTTGGCAAGAGAAGGTGTGAAAAGGGAAGGTTTGAAAAGGGAAAGTTTGGGAAGGTTTAGGAGGTTTTGAGAAGGGAATATTTTGGAAGGTTTGGAAAGCCTTGAGAAGGGAAGAATTGGTAAGGTTTGAGAAGGTTTGGAAAAGTTTAGGAAGGAAAGGGAAAGGAAGGGACAAAAAAGAAGGTTTGGAAAGAGACATTGGCAAGAGAAGGTTTGGGAAGGTTTGGAAAGGTTAGAGAAGGTTGGGGAAATAAGGGGAAGGGAAAGGAGAGGGGAAGGGAAAGGGGAAAGGAAGGGGAAGGGGAAATCCTATACTTGATCATTAAACTTCCCCATAGGAGACAGAATTTATTCTGGCTCTACCATATTAACAGACATTTGGTATTATGCAGAAGGCAACATAGGAAGCATTAGTCAGACTGAAAGAATATAGAGTGCAAATAATTCCTTCAAATTAGCATAGAGATCTAACAAAACAAAGATTGGGCCTAGAAAATACGTCTTGTATTGATGGAGGCAAGGCTGAGTTTATTTTATCAGAATCAAGTGAAGAAGAATCATTTTTATATGGCAGAATCTCTCTGAAAGTTATAATGAGAGACACTGCTTGGAAAGCAAAGTTGGATGGACAGAAGTAAAATACAAAATAAGGTGCAAATTCTTTACAGTGAACTTATTTAAATATTGCAATTAACTAAGCATGAACATGATAGACTCCTCAAATGCAATACTTTATTTAAAACTATATGTCCTTTCTAAATCTTATGCTCTAGTTCCAGACAGATCTTTAGGCTTGATATGAGGCTTACTGGGTGAAATTCTTTGGCCCATGATGAGAATGCATGAGAAATAGAATGACCCTGAGAGCCTTTTTGAGCCTTGTATTCTACAAATATATGAAAATACAGTCATTAATTTCTGTGTCTAACCAGAGTTACACCCTTAAACATGTCCTTTTACATGTCAGTTGTTCCTTATTTATTTATTTGGTTGGTTGGGATTTTTTCTCCACTTCTATAATTTTGGAACTTATGCATAGAATGGTCATTAACTGTGATGGGAATGCCAATGTTTCCATGGAAACCTCTGTCCACTACAGAATATACTAGAGCCATATTTGAACCATTTGTCTATTTGATTAATTATTTCTTTGTGCTGAAGGCGACTTGGCTTGATTGTCTCATCATGTATTAGAGAAGCTACAGCTCTAACAAATGGAGCTATTGTTTTGGGTCTCTTCATCTTGGTACATCCCTGAGAGCTGATAGACATATCAACAAAATGACTGTCCCTTAATGAGCTGCAGCTTGTCAGAATTGTTTAGAGCTTCATGCTAGGCAAAGACTACTGTCATGACAGCTTCAGTTATTATGGCAATGAGAAGGATGTCTGTAAAAGAGTCTACGGAAGAGAATGACCCTGGTTTTGATATCATATAGTTTGCAATTATCAGCTATATATGCACTATATGATAGATTCATGATAGATTCCAAGGCTTTGAGACAATTTACTGATGAATTACTTCTGCAGTCAAAAGAAAGAAGATGTAAAATACTTTCCCTCATCTTTTTAACTGTTTTTTTAGTAAAAGCAGAAAACAAACCCCACAAAACAAAACAAAATCTCACAGAAATTATCAGCCAGTAATTGTTTGCAATTCTGTTTTGTTGGTAAATTGCAGATATTGCAAGTTTATGTAGTGAGATAATTTCCATCTCAATTATATTTTTTAACATTAATTTTACTTATTGCCAGTACTGAAAATCTACAAGGAATATGAAATAATTTAAATGCAATATGCATGGCTTTAAAGGAAAATGTTTTGGGGTTTTTTTATAAAAAAATATATATAAGTCTAGTCTACACAGAATTTACTCTGGTTCTTTCTTAGCTCTCATCAATATTTTTACAATTTTAGTGGGCATGTCTGTCACTATGTTTTTTATATCAGTGAATATCCAGCTCTAAAATGTAAACAGCTTTGGCAGCGTGGGATAATGTCAGACACATACCTGTTTATTTCTGGCAACAGGTTTCAAATATTTTGAGTATACTGGAAATATTAAGAATCTGTATTGATTGTCGCAGTGACCTATAATTTCACCTAGAGAAATATGCACTTCTCTAAGGAGAAACCCACACAGAGTCAACAGAACAAGAACTAAGCTGTCCCTAACCAGATGGTAATTATAAAAATTGAGAAAGACTTGCTACATATTTTAAAAATGTAGATTTATGATTTCCATTCATAGATGTTCTATTCAATTAACATGCATTAAGATTCACTGTATATGACATTTGCTTTAAATATTTCTCTGTGCAGAATCAGTGATTAAGCTGTGCCCCTAATAATCACAGATGGAAGTCAGCACCCTGTAGCTACCAACAGCTACATTTAATCAGTTAATAACTGTGGATTAAGCTTAATTCAGATTAATTTGTATTAGTATAGAATTTATAACTCAATTGCTTTCATATCAATTTACATGTTGTCTAGACATGACATCATATTGAGTCTTTGTTTGGCCCAAACACTAATTACTAACCACATAGCTAATGGATGCAAAACTTGCAGTTCAAAAACAAAATAGAATTTCTGCCTATACTGTAGTGGGGATAGTTCAATATTACAGTTTAGAGCTGCTGGCTAGACATTGCCTGGGAAGAGCAGTTTTTCATTTGCGCTCCAACCTCCTCAAACAAAGCATGTTGTTGCTACATAAAGGATGTGGCTATTTGAAAATTAAGTTACTATCATCCATCAAAAATTATCAGCTTCAAATTCTTCTAGGAAAAGCTCAATGAGGAAATCAAATGGTTTTAAAAAAACCAAACCAAACCAAAACAAATGAAAGAACACGTAAGAAGAAGCTAAAAGAATCCTGCCTGCTAACAGTAATAAGTGTTGTGGTACAAATTGGACTGAATCACTGTCAAGGTTATTTCATCATTTGGAATTTTATCTGTTCTCCAGTGCATTTCACATGAACCTGAGCTAGTTATCACTTCTTGTCATAGTATTTGATTCTGACATTACCATGATATGTAATGTTTTTAAATTATTTTGGTTTAACTAGATTAAGGGGTTATATATATTGAGGTGCTGGAGTGGGTCCAGAGAAGAGCAATAAGGCTGGTGAAGGGACTGGAGCACAAGACCTATGGGGAGAGGCTGAGGGAGCTGGGGTTGTTTAGTCTGGAGAAGAGGAGGCTCAGAGGTGACCTCAGCACTGTCTAGAACTACCTGAAGGGAAGTTCTAGCCAGGTGGGGGCTGGTCTCTTCTCCCAGGCACTCAGCAATAGGACAAGGGGGCACGGGCTTAAGCTCTGCCAGGGGAAATTTAAGTTGGATTTCAGAAAAAAATTCTTTCCAGAGAGAGTAATCAGGCATTGGAATGGGCTGCCCAGAGAGGTGCTGGGTTTACCATCCCTGGAGATTTTTAAATGCAGATTGGATGTGGCACTGAGTGCCATGATCTGGTAAATGGACTGGAGTTGGACCAAGGGTTGGACTTGATGATCTTGGAGGTCTTCTCCAACCCGATTGATTCTATGATTCTATGATTCTATGATATATATGCATATAAGGTCCAAGATTACTGAAGATATGTTTTACAGACAGGATGCATTCATATGTAGGTTATGCCCATTTGCAAAATAGTATTTCTTAAAAATGTGAAGAACAATTAAAGCACTCATTTATTACCTTGAAATTTTCATTAGTAAGAGTGGCAATATTCTGTGTGTGTGTCTGTGTGTGTGTGTGTGATGTATATTACTCTGAAATTTTTTCTTACTTCAAATTTTATTTTGTCTTTAGTACCTTTCCTGAAAACCACTCTGGCTTAATTCTTCAAACACCAGAAAATAACTCAGAATAAAAGACTGAATTTATAATGCCAAGTTGAAACTTTGTTATTCCCATTCTACCCATTTATTTAATGATGGTGAACTGAGTTAATAACTGAACAACAAAGTAAGACCAGATGTATTTTGGAGGTTTTTTTGGTTTGAGTTTTTTTAATATAAATATTCTCCACAGAGTTTATATGGTTTGAATAAAAGAATAAAACCTACAGTCTTGATGGTTTAAAATAGCTCTGATAAATGTTATCAACTATATAGGAAGAACTTCTACTCCACGTATTTTTTTTACCTGCTATATAAATAATGTTCAATTTGCTCATCTGTGGTGCATTAGTGCCACCTAGTTGCCCCTTCTGGCCCTCGCCAAAGACTGTTTTTCCCACGCTGTATGCTCCAACCAGATCTCTCATCTGTGCAAAAGAGACCGTTGCAGCATATGCAACCTCTGAGGCCATCATAAATCATTCAGGTGTATCACACTTCTATTTGCATGGAATACAGCAAGGATGCCATTTCCAAATACTCCTACAATTAATGCTGCAGTTTGATGTCGGCGGCACCTCTGAGAGGCAGTGTTTTCAATTTGTACTTGGCACACACTGAGCTCTATACATACTGACTGCACATATGTAGACTGATGAGCTGCACATCTAACAACCACACTTTCACATTAAGACATTTGAATTTGAAACTGCAAGAGAGATTTATAATTTATGACTTACTGCCACAGGAACATGTTTTGAAAGCAGAGAGGTGATTAACAAGATATATAGGTAAGCTGATAAGAGAGTTTTGACCTGTAAGGTTCATGGTTGTAGGATATTTTATTTTCATAAGTAAGTGCTTCAACTAGTATCTACTAATGAAGTAGTTCCAGGATTATAGAGCCAAATTGAGATACTAGAGAAGTATACTTTATGTCCTTTATATAGCTAATTTTTTAAAATTTTGTTTTAAAAAAGTCACATAAAATAGTGATTTATAACATAAAATTCTTCTGTTAGCTGTGAACCTCAAGAAATATAAATTTTATAGTAAAGAGGAATGAAAATGTTTGAGCATTCTCTCTTTACCTTCTTCTTTTCCTCTTTTTTACCATATATGAGCTAAGTGCAAATGTTTATTAAATGTTTATAAGTTCATAATGACTTAAAAGTTCTACAAAAAGTGATAGAAATTACTACAACTCAAAGTTATTTTAATGAGTATCTGTACCCAAAACCCATGTGAAACAAGTAGGGGAAAAAAGCGTAGACAAATAATGTGACCTCTGTAAAATTAAGACCAATAAATTCAGATTGACTTTTTGGCACAGTGGCATTTTTAAATTTCTTCTTATAATAATGAAATAAATAAAACTTCATCATCACTGCACTCAATATACCTATATATTTCTGTCTAACAAATTAAATTCAGTCTCTAATTTTTAACTTAAAAAAAAATACCAGGAACAAATCCAAATTTTTGAACCTATGTGGAATACTGATATTGCAAATCTCAATGTTCCATAACCTTCTGACTAAAAATGCAAATTTCCCCTTGCACTGAAAGTTCCTGAGCATATTTTTAAAGAATCACAGAATCAATTGTGTTGGAGAAGACCTCCAAGATTATCAAGTCCAACCCTTGGTCCAACTCCAGTCCGTTTACCAGATCATGGCACTCAGTGCCATGTTCAATCTCAGTTTAAAAACCTCCAGCGATAGTGAATCCACCACCTCTCTGGGCAGCCCATTGCAATGCCTGATTTCTCTCTCTGGAAAGAATTTTTTTCTGATATCCAACTTAAATTTCCCCTGGCAGAGCTTGATCCCATGCCCCTTTGTCCTATTGCTGAGTGCCTGGGAGAAGAGACCAACTCCCACCTGGCTAGAACTTCCCTTCAGGTAGTTCTAGACAGTGCTGAGGTCACCTCTGAGCCTCCTCTTCTCCAGACCAAACAACCCCAGCTCCCTCAGCCTCTCCCCATAGGTCTTGCCCTCCAGTCCCTTCACCAGCCTTATTGCTCTTCTCTGGACCCACTCCAGCACCTTAATATCCTTTCTGAACTGAGGGGCCCAGAACTGAACACAGTACTCAAGGTGTGGCCTCACCAACGCAGAGTACAGGGGAAGGATCACTTCCCTGGTCCTGCTGGCCATGCTATTTTTGATACAAGACAGTATCCCACTGGCCTTCTTGGCTTTCTTGAAAATGAGCATGTGATGGGTTTGTGGTTTGGTTTTGGGGGGTTGATTTCTGTGCTTCTTCTGGTAATTGATTTCTTTGTTCATTTTTCCTCTGCAACATGAAACTCTATCATATTTTTATTTGTATTTGTTTGTTATCTTTTGAAAAACAATTCTCTGGTTTCCTATTAACGAATGTCATCTGAATTTTACTGCAGCTTCAGCTGCAACATTGTTGTTTGAATGCACAGATATACGAAATGCAACTGGTGTTTGATATCTTCTAACTGATAAATTATTTAGAGTGTTATCTCCCAAGAATATCCTATCCACCACACACAAGCTATTCTGGCATGAATGTGTCTAGTGTGCACTCTCAGAGTTGCACTTTTCTGTGTAAAATACCATAATAAATTTGATCAGAATCCTTGGCAATAGTGATTTCCATTCCTTAATTTCCATCACAACAATCAAGTGAAAAATCTACTAGACCTGTGTCTCTTGCTCAGGATCTTTAAATTTGTTTCTCTGAATAGCAAAGGTTAAAGAAATTCTCTCTGTGGATATGTAGCAAATCAGGGGAGTTGGAACTTGCCCAAGGAAACAGAGACTTGGTCTGAAACCGTGGTCTGAGTTACAGTAAATCTAGTCTTTGGCGCCCCAACTCATCTCTGCTTCCTCAAACCTTTTCTGAGTACCACTTAAGTAGAAGACTTCATTTCTATTGATACATATGGTTCCCGCCTTTTCATAATTCTTCCACACTTCATTCCCTTTTCTACAGGAAATATGCTTTTAACTACATTATTTATATGAACTACAATACACCTTTACAAACATAAATAGATACAGAGAGAAATACATTTTTGCAATTGGATTTTCATGGTTGCATCTTAAATAAGACATGCTTAAAATATCCCCAGATTAAGCACCCCAAAATGCATTTCACTAAGAGGGAAAAGGTTACCTCAGTATTTATTGGTTTTTTTGTTTTTTTGTTTTTGTTGTAAAAAGGGTGTATAGCTGTGACAATATTTTTAGCAGATATACATATGATATGTATGCGTCATACAATGTCTTAGTTTGAGGGAAAACCAAAATGTTTACCAAAAAACAGAGGAGGGGATTCCTCCACAATAACCACCTCACTCCTTATTAAATTTAAGAAAAAGGAACTTCAATTGGAAAATTGATATAAGAAGGATAACTTTTCTTAACTACTATATATATACATATATATGTAGATATAGATATAACTGTAAACAGACCAAAGCAAACTACTGCCCCAGCACCAAATGTGAAAACAAAAGAGAACAACCCCCAAATGCTAGGTTCCTCTTGGTGCGGTTATATTTATGGACAGTGTCAGTGTCACAACTCAGCTGGCTGTGAGCTGAATTCTCAGTCTTTTCCCAGTGAGGCAGAGACAAGAGGCGAACACTCACGTGGACTCTCTCCTTGTCCTTTGTTCCAAACGAAGAAGGAAAAGGTGGGAGTGGAGGAATGGTGGTAATTCCCAGGAATCTTCTTGCAGTCTAAGTCGGTCCCCAGGAACAGAAAAAAAAAAAAGGTCTGCAGAGTGTCCCGAAGTAGCCATGACTCTCTTCTTTCTCTCTCTCTCTCTCTCTCTGAAGCTCAGGGTTCCCAGAGATGAGGGGGGAAAGCTAAGAGCAGAGCCAGAAAAAGTGGCTCTTTTTCTGCAGCTGCCCAAAGAAAAAACCCAAAGTCAAGTCAGCACACAGGGAAAAAAACCTCTCCCCACCCCCAGGTGCTGGGTTTCTGTTTTCTCACCTCCACCCCACCATTCACTTAGAATCTGAAAGTCATCAGCCATCTTTTGTCCTCGGTCCTGGCACTCCAAACCCAAACCTATGTGTTGGTAAGATGAGAAAAAGTCTCTGAGGGACTCCTCCCAACACCACCTTCCTGTGTTTGAACCTCTAACATACAACTTTTTCTGAGGAAGCTGAATGGCAGCAACAATTGCAACTGTGTGCTGTTATCACTTTCTACTCTGGCATTGCAGAAAGGTATGTCAGGGAGACTAATCTGAATTTACATGCTTGATTTTCCTCCAACTTAATGTCCTACTTTCAAATTCAATATATGACAAGCCTAACCAAAGAAATCCTGTGGGATTTACTCCTGATAGCAGATTAGTAGTTTAGCTGATTTTCAAACACTGTACTAAGAATGAGAAGACTGAATGAAGCTTTACTCTACACTTCTGGGAAGGAGTGGGGCAAGAGGGGAACAGAAGGGACCATGGAGGTGGGGTGTGCAGAGGGAGGAAAGACCACATAGCCTGTGTTGGGAATTCCTTTTTCAGCAGCAAGTATAGCAACAGGAGAAAAGACCTTAAATGCCCTTCAGCAGAAACTGGGAGCTATGGGAGACAGAGGATCCTTTTGCTCGCATCTTTCACCGTAATCTGTTATCTCTTTCCCATAGCTGTCAGTGTCAACTTTGATCATTAATATATTACCTTGGCAGAGAGATAAGCTAGCCTCGATCCTAAAAACCTTGTGCTTATGTGAAGGTCTATAAACTATTGATCCCAGTTACGGGGTAGAAACTGGAATACTTTATTGAACACGTAACAGAAATGTAAGGGCCTCGTATGCAGGACATGCTAATAAGGAGAACGGGTATGTTAATCAGGGGAAGGCTTATGTTAAACTAGGGAATTACACAGGTTTCTCATAGGTTGCACAACTGGTTAACATTTCCTATAACAGAGATTTACATGGGGAAGGAAAACAAAAGTTTTCAATATGATTTGATAACAACATCCCAAGGTCCATTTTTATCTTACAGTGGAGACATGTTAGTCCTCATGGTGGAACATCAACAGGCCTTGCCTGGTCTTTGATAATGGGATTTCTCTTAGCCTCTGTTGACCTTGGCTTACTGTTTAAGCTTGTCAGTTCTTTTTCTGCTGGTCGCTCTTTTTTGATTCCCACATTGTCCTAGTGCTGTCTCAATACACTAACCAATACGATAACTCATTTCACCTCGTTTAATAAAGTACATTAACTTAAACAGCTCTTCTTCTGACAGAAATGCTAAAAATCACTCAAAAACCATTTGCTTTTTCTCATGTTAACATATAATTTTCTCATATACTTTCTTGCAGCAGTGTTTCTAAAGAGTTGTCATCTACTTTGAAATCATGTTTAAATAATTCACTTACAGGGGTATTCTCTTATTGATCTATTGATGGATCTTCAAGGAGATTCTGGAAGAGCAAATATTTATACTAATAGATGTCAAAGCATAGCCAGCACTGACCAGTGGATTAATTCATGTTCATTGGAGGCATAATCTGATATAATTAAAGCTATCTAATATTTTCCTTTAAAACATCCTGGTTTAAATATCTTTACAGCTTCTCAGGTTAAAATTGTCTGTAATGACTGTCTGTGTCAGGCTGACTTTTTTTCAATGTCAGCAAAACCAGATCAGTGATTTCTCAAAACAAATTTAGGAAACTATTCCTTCAGTTTATAAAGTTTTAGCTTTGTTTTTAAACAGTTATACATTTTGGAAAGGACTCAGCCATCCTTCGCAGGAGCATAATTCTAACAAATACGAAATTTTATTAAATTTCTATTAACAGGTAAAAATAAGAAAATATCTTCCTCAACATTTGATCCTCTAATTGGATTCCAGCACAGTGATGTGCAGTTAGAGTCCCTTATGTAAGAAATTAAGGGGAAAAGTGCCTGAGTGTCTGATGGTAGACCATACTGAGAAAATCACCAGTTCCAAGCTGAGTGGTACGTTCCATCTCAACACAGAATTTTACATTGACAAATACTATTAAGAAACTCCAATAATACTGAAAATTTTTTGTACTTTTTTGAAAATATGTTCCATGAAGTGAGAAAGTTTGCAGGTAGTCCTCTTTAGAAATCTCTTGCCTTGTTTCAAGGTCTGTGTTTTACCTCAAATAGAGGTAAATTACAAAATGTGGGAATTGATACAAGAGAAAATTCTGTTGCAAATAAATATATAAAAAAGAAGGAAGGAACTCAGCAGCTCAAAATGCTCCATATGGCAACAGACAAAGCCATCAATAGCCTGACAAAATAACTACTGCTACATTGAACCGATAAAAGACAAATCATACAATAGATCAGATTGAGGAAGTATAGATCCTTCCTTAGCAGTCTGCAGGAGTTTCAGAACTTGGAATGAAAACACTTCAATCTTAAACTTAGTAAAACAAGGGATGCAATACTTTTTTGTGCAGCATTAACACTATAATATACTCACACTGAACTTTATCTAAAAGAGGATCCAAATGAGTTAGAAAGCATGTAAAAATGAAGAGAGGTTAACATTATACACTTACTAACTGTAGAAAAATCTGGAACAAGAGTTGGTAGGAAAAGACATTGAAGTTAAGATACAACATGATGGTAAACTGCTCAATTTAGCTGTTGTTTGCCTTACAAAGTCTTGACACAATGGATTTTAAATCTGGAAAATCCTGAGGTGCTGTCAGGCATCCACACTGTTTCTCATCCATCATCAAGTGAAGGCCCCTCCAAACAAAATTCTTAGAGCTTTTCTAAACATCAGTTCTTGAAAGTAGAAGTAATTTTCACTGTGAATTCCAGTTTACTAGTCAAGATTTTATGGACTCTTTTGTCTTATGCCTGTTTTAGAGAACTTCATGAAATTTGGGCTTGTGCCAACTGACTTTTTTTTACAGGTACTGCCAAGGAAAGTAGTAGACAAAACGCTTGTCTTGGTTTGAGGGGAACCAAAATGTTTACCAAAAAGCAGAGGATTCCTCTACTATAATCACTTCACTGTTTATTAAATTTAAGAAAAGGAACTTTAATTAGAAAATGGATATAAGAAGGATAACTGTTCTTAACTACTATATGTATACATATAACTGTAAATAGACCAGAACAAACTACTCCCCCAGCACCAAAGGTAAAGAAAAAAACCAAAAGAGAACAACTCCCAAAATGGTAGATTCCTCTTGGAGCAGTTGTATTTATGGACAGGGTCGGTGTCACACCCTGGCTGGCTGTGAAGTGAAGTTTCAGTCTTTCTCCAGCAAGGCAGAGATAAAGGATGAACTCACGTGGACACTCTCTCTGTCCTTGTCCTCTGTTCCAAATGAAGAAGGAAAACTGGGAGTGGAGGAAATATTGATAATTCCCAGGAATCTCCTTGCAGTCCAAATTGGTCCCCAGAAAGAGGGAAAAAAGGTCTGTAGTGTCCTGAAAGCAGCTGTGTCTCTCCCTTCTTCTTTCTCTCTCTGAAGCTCAGGGTGCCCAGAGATGGAGAGGAAGAAGCAAAGAGCAGAGCCAGCTAGAAAAGAGCTCACTAGCAAGCAGTGGCTCCCTTTTCTGCTGCTGCCCAAAGAAAACTCCCCAAAAAAGTCAAAACAGCACACAGAGGACAAAGAAAGAAAAAACTTCTCCCCACCCCCAGGTGCTGGGGTTCTGTTTCCTCACCCTACCCAACCTTAAGCTTGAATCAAAAAGCCATCAGCTATCTTTTGTTTAACACCTGAGACTCCAAGCCTAAACCCTTTGTGTTGGTATGGTGAGAAAAATTCTCTGACGGGGCTCCTCCCAAACACCACCTTCCTGTGTTCGAACTTTTAACAACACTGAATTTCAAGGAGCTGCAATATCAAATGGCTTTACAATCCCTTCTACTGTGAAGTTATCTGATTATGTTCAGCTAGGCTCAATATTTCTAATTTAGGAAGCTTAGATTGGTGCTCATCAATTTTGCCGTAAGTGTTAATTAAAAAAACCCAAAAAACAACAAACAAACCAACAAGTGGCATGAGTGTTGCCTGTGTGTGTACTCAGGAAGTTGGAAGCTTATATTTGGAATCATGCTAAAAAATATTAATTTGACAGAAGAAATTATTTAAGTTAGGTACCAGTGAGTTAATGCAGTCATGAAAAAGGAAGTCACTAAAGCTCCATCAGATGTGGTCAAAGAGATAGTACAAGTTACATGACGAAATTTAATAGAGAGGCTGAGTCTTACACTAAATGACCCAGAAGCTCCTCCAAGTATAAGCTATATGTGTAGCATTTGACTTACAGTATTTGGAATGGAAAAAGTCCTATCAGAAATGGACTTGTGAAGAAAATGAAGAAGCTAACCCTTCATGCCTTAAAACCTGAGGTTTTTAATGTTGTTTAAATGTACAAAATGGATTCCATTGTCCTTTTTTGGAAGTCACTGTTCTCCTTCCCAAAAACCCCTGAGATAACTATCATCTCACCCCTGGGGAATGTATCTGGTGTTCTGGAAGGAAGTTATGAGAAGTATTTTTATTGGATGTTATTTACTCCTTTCTATTGGTTATTAACCCTGTGTTCCTATTGGTGCAAAGGCAAATCCCCCTTTGTTCACCACTGGTAGCTTTGTGATCCCACCAAAAGCCTTATAAACCCTCACCCTTGAGCAATAAACTCCCTCTCTCATCCCTCTCCTGTGGTCCCTGTGTGGTCTTTGTGGGCTCCCTGTGGGCCACGTGGTGGGGGTCAGCAGGGGGAGCACACATCTCTAGGTAAAAGGCTAAGCCCTGGGACCTAGAGCCCCTCTCAGCCTTGCATCTGTGAACTGTGAAAATTGTAGTAGGTGCTGGCAGTTAGGGAATTCCTTCCTGCCGTGAAGGAGAGGTTATTGTATAAAGCCTGTCACACATGATACATCATTTACTATTTTTTTGAGTTCTTATTTCAGCTGCCACTTGAGGGTAACAAGAAAAGAAAAGAAAGAAAGGAAAGAAAGGAAAGAAAGAAAGGAAAGAAAGGAAAGAAAGGAAGAAAGAAAGAAAGAAAGAAAGAAAGAAAGAAAGAAAGAAAGAAAG
>JAJPCS010000018.1:4744185-4760867 GCA_021164005.1 Willisornis vidua nigrigula
AAAGAAAGAAAGAAAGAAAGAAAGAAAGAAAGAAAGAAAGAAAGAAAAAGAAAAGAATATACACCAAGAAATTTGAGCCATTAGACATAACAGAATTTCATTCTGAGCCTCTCTATGAATACCATTGTTTTTGTCATATTTGCCTTTGGTGATGAGGTTGTCCATTGAAAGAAAAACTATTTGCAGTTAAGTGAATAAGTAAATAATTCTTGCAAAGATTTGCTTCATTCTGCTTACTAAATGGTAGTAGAAAGAGGACTGGGTTCACACTATGATTTTGAATCATTGCTCATAACTGAAAAAGTGAATGGAATGATGTAATACAGATGACAACTCCTTGAATTCAACATTTGAAAAATGTCAACTCATTTATCATGTAATTTCTAACATAGTCTAGGAGAATAAACAAAACTCCGAGGCTACATCTCTCAACATTTCAGCTCAGTCATTCTCAATCTTCCCTCCTGTCCCACCATCAACTCCATCCCATTCTGTTTTACAGGAAGACTGCAACTCCGACAAATATTTAATCACTCTTTAATATTTTCTCAGTTAAATACTATCTTAATCACAGAAAGAATAAGGAATTGCATACTTAACATGTATGTACAATTGCTTAGGAGTCGTACTGAAATGAAAGTTCCTACCTGACCATAACACTGTTATTGCAACTCTTGGTCCCATATGCTCACATCATGCTAACAGACCATTCAGTACAGTCATTTCATCTGTAGTGTATTTTTCCAAATTCATTAAGAATAGGATACTGCACAGATGATATCTGACGAAAGGTAGACTTGCTAAATGGAAAAGAAGCCCAAAGTTTATAATGGTTTATTAGCATTCACTAAAATATCCTTTATCTCTTCTTGTTTGATAAAACTACATTGATAGTGTAGATAATTATTCTTTAATACATGCTTTCTCCTCACAAGCTCTTTCAGCAGCAGAAGACTCATATGAGATGTCTTAGTTTGAGGGAAACCAAAATGTTTACCAAAACCAGAGGATTCCTCTTCAAGAACTGTGTCACTCATTAAATTTAAGAAAAAGGAACTCAATTAGAAAATGGATATAAGAAGGATAACTGTTTGTAGTAGTCTTGGCTTTAGTTTTAGCTAGGCCTCAAATTAGCAGACTCAGAGAATCTACGTAGATTAGGAGAGACAGGTATCACCTGACTTAAGTAGCCAAAGAAATGTTTCATACCAGATGACACAAACCTGAGATATGAGTACAGAAGTAGGAGGTGTTCACTCAGTTCCTTCATGGCTGAAGTAGAGACAAGACACACAGTTGCTGTCTTGCTGGAGTGGACCCTGCTGCTGCTGCTGCCACTACTTGCATTTTGTTTGAGTTCAGGGAAGTAGAAACATTTTGTTGTTATACTTTCTGTATCTTGCTAGGTGTCTTTTGAGGTGCTTATAGATCTAGAGTGATAGAATCTCTTTTTGGTGGGGAGTGGGAAGTTATTTCTAGTTATTTCTAGCTTGTGTGTGTGTTATATTGTAGTTACTCCTAATTTTCCCTTTTCTGTATAAATATATATAGTTAGTTTAAGCATAAACCTAGTTTGAAGGGGTATTTTTCCTTTTCCTCCCTTTTCTTGATGAGCGGAGGGAAGTTCTGACGCTGTACTTGAGCAGTTGGCAGTTTGCCAGCTCAACCCAAGACACTGTTCTTAACTAATATATATATGGAGATTTAGATATAACTATGAACAGACCAGAACAAACTATTCCCCTAGCAACAATAACAACAACAACAAAAGAGAACAATCTCCAAAAATCCCTGGTACAGGAGGAAAAAAGGTCTGCAGGGTGTCCTGAAGCAACTGTGACTCTCTTCTCTCTCTCTCTGAAGCTCAGGGTGCCCAGATATGGAGGGGGGAAGGCAAGGAGCAGAGCCAGAAAAGAGCTCTCACCAGCTTAGTAAGCAATGGCTCCTCTTCTGCAGCTGCCCAAAACTGAGTGTCAAGCCAGCACACAGGGAAAAACTTCTCCCATCCCCAGGTGTTGGAGGTTCTGTTTCTCACCTCTGCCCCACCATTCAGTTGGAATCTGAAAATCATCAGCCATCTTTTGTCCTCAGTCCTGGCACTCCAGTGCCCAAACCTTTGTGTTGGTAGGGTGAGAAAAATTCTCCAAGGGACTCCTCCAAACACCACCTTCCTTTGTTTGAACTTTTAACATGAGCTTGTCAATAATTTAATTAATCTGATCATGTACGTATAGGTGAAATTTGAATATATGCATCATAAAAATTAAACAAGACATCAAACCTTCAAGCTGTCTGAGAAGTGGGATTGGAAAGTGAGATTTTCCCTGTACCAGGGACAAATAGTTTTGATATAGTAAGGATTAAATTTCCAATACTTAGGGAAAGGCAAGTTGTTCCAAAAATAATGGTCAGAATCACTCTAATTGCAATACATAATTTTTTGGGTCTTTTTTTTTTTTTTTAGAGAGACAAGAAAATATCAGTTACTTACATTTGTTCTTCACTTTCCTGTGGAGTTGCTTTTAGATAATAATAATAATTTTTTTATAAGTAACTAGAGAAATTCAATCTGAATTGGTGAAGATTCAGAAATTAGTAAGAAATTCTGTTCTTAACTGACAGATCTAAAGCTTTTGCTTTTTGGCTTATGTACGAGTCATAAGGAAGGCATATTGTTGTCTTCAGTTATTAAAAGGAACAGCACAGCTCAAACTTTTTGGATCATTGAAACAGAAAGACTTTAGACAAAATACTGTAGTTAAAACTCGGATCTAGCTTTCACATTGTACAGCCACCAGTGGACACCAAATTGACAGTTGCAGTCATAGATTTAGTCTCTGAAAATTATTGTTTATGCAAAGAAGGCTATCTAACTATTGCACCATGAACCAAATTTCAGTCTTTATTTATTATTATTAAACATTTTTATTACTGTTTGTTGCAGCTGTAAAAGCTATAAAACAGAATATGTAAGAAAAATGACTTCATTTTGATTTGTAGCAGTTGTTCAATACAGTATTATTGGAAATTCCACAGAAATATCAGAGTATTTTACCTTTGAATTGGTACTTATAAAATGTTTCACCAAAATGCACCAGTCACTGAAACCACAACACTGCATGGATATAGACTAAAATTTCATCACTTATATCAGGAATGTGGTTGTTAAGACATCATCAACTGTCCTTTACTTGTCTTCATTTCATTAATTCCTGCTTTGTCACTATTTTACCAATGACCTCTTATCTCATCCACATGTGTTGCTGATGTCGATTAAAACATTAAGTTGATTAAAAGTGAAGTGCAGAGTTTAACTGTCACTTTGTTCCTTTTCTCTACTGTCTCTACTCACACGAAAGAATTTTCTCTTTTTCTCTTGTTTTCTATACCTTTCCTCTCTACCCTGATTCTTTCACTCTTTGCATTTCTCTTGTTTCACATCTCTGGCATTCCCCTGCCTTACAACACTTTTTTTGTTACACAAAAATAACCACAAAAACTCTTCAAGATTGATGTCAGAAGTTGTCAGGTTATCTCTTATCATATCCAGAGAGCAAGAACTCATGATAAGTAATTTTAAATGGAATTTCTTGCTGAAAGGAAATAATCCAAAAATACTTTTACCATAATTGTGAGCCAGTAGTCAAAAAACCCTTATCTATTCTACAGTAGTACCATAATCTATCTGTCTCTCCATTAACTAATGTACCTAGTATGAAATATCATGCTTCTTTATTCCTCTCTAATTATACAATTAACTAATATTTATATGAACTGTACTTAAATTTATATGATGCATATATTTTATCATCTACATAAAATGTCCGATTCTCCCTTGCATGTCCTCATGGTAGCACAATTACATCTTTGTTTCACACCTTCTATTACTTCACTTAGGAACTAGTCATGTTCTTTAAGGCTTTTTTTTTTTTCACCTATAAACCATCTTGGACTCCACAATCAAAAACACCAGCTGATTTTACCCACTGTTCAACATACATTGGCTGTCTGTATAGCTGTTGAAATACAACCAGTTGGAAGTTACTGTAAAATTAAGAATGCTAGCTTGGAAATAGCAGAGCAGAAAAAAGGAATAAAACAATAAAAAATTATCATATTAAATTGCCTTTGCTTGTTGCTACAGTAAAATCAAAAGTGAGCAATTCAGATCTATGGAAAGCCCTGTGAAACTCCCTCTCAGGCAGAAGCAGCAAAGAGCTCAGCTGCTGCTGCTGATAGGGAGGAGGTTACTCCCTAAGAATTCACATAGTAAGAATTCACAGGACTCTGCAGGTGCAGGAAAACAGCCAGGATGAAATAATATAAACATGGGACTTGTGAGATATGGGTTTTAACCAATTGAAGTATCTGGCGTGGTGGTGTGTTAACTCTTTTAGCCAATAAGCTGTAGTCCTAACCCTATATAAACTGTGTGCTTTGTGTAATAAAGGGTCTTCACTATAAACTTCATAAGCTTGTTGGTGAAGTCCTTTCTCTCCGCCTAAAGTTTGTTTACTTTATTTGCTAACAGCATCAAATGAGCATTCACTGTCAGGCATCCACAGCATTCATTCTTCTTTCCAGGACTGCTTATCTGCAGGAAAGCAGGATTAAAGTCTTAACATGTAGTAGAATGTATACAAAATGCATTGTTTCTTTGAAACAGACTATGTCCGTATCTCACATGGTTAAATTTAAACTTGCTGTTTGAACATGAATGCAGTATTGAAGCAGAAAATTCACTATACAGTGATGGACCAGCCTTATTGCAATGAGAGATTTGGTGATATTAAAGGTTTTTTCCACTGTGCTAAACATTCCTCTTTTTAATGGCACATAGATGTTTTCTTCAAACTTTACTAAACTCTCATTGTGAAATTAATGTTTTAAATAATCTTAAAAAATATAAAAGGAAGAAAATATGTCAACTTTCTAATAAGTAGTAATGTTCTTTGGATTTCTACCTACTGCTTCATGCTTCTTAAAGTATTTTATAGCCTTCAAAGAGTTTGCTAGTTATCAGCTGCTAGCTACTGGCTGTGAACTGATGACTTACAGCAGACCTGGGCAACCTGTAGTCCTTCAGTATAATCCACCTATCTCTTCCTCACTTTTCAGTTGGGGTAAAAATGTTTTTTAACTGACGCTAGCTTTGTGGGAAGTTGAGCTATTACAGTTACATAAAACCGACGCTGAGGTTTTTATTTTCCTTATATTTGCCGGGTTCTGTGAGCAACACCCTATAACACAGAAGTATGTGTTATAAAAATGGTATGTTGCTCACATGAGTCATACATGTGGATGGTATGGTCATTCTAACCATATCCAGTTAGAGAAAATTAAGCAAATGTATCCTTTTATTTTTAAGAAAAACAGCAAAAAACCCCACAGGTACAAATATTATTTAAAAATTCTTCAGGTTGCAAGTTTTATCTTTCCAATACAATCAGTTCATGTCCTGTTCTGTTAGGAAATATAGAAACAGAAATGTAGTGGGGTTTCTGCCTAATTTTTGAATAATATATAATGTTCCATTAAATTCATAACCAAGTGATTAATTTTATTTTTCATTTTATGAGGGGAAAAAGTAATTATATAATTGATTTGTTTCCAAATTCTCTGTAGATTTTATAAACCACTTTAAAATACAGATATTTTCATGGCTTTTTGTATTTTCTTACAAGTTTAAAAAAATGTAATAATACACATTGTCTGTTTCTTAAATTTTAATTGGAAACAAAAGGACTTTTGGCCATAAATTCATGCAAGACTATTAAATGGATGCTTTAAAATTGATGCAAAATAGCACTTTGGATCAACGTATTGAAAATTCGTGCAAAATAGGAAGAATATTTTCAAATATTAAAAGTATGACATATATGGAAGACTTGCCACAATAACTATTGGTGGATCTTCAAGGAGATCCTGGAAGAGCAAATGTTTATACCAATAGCATAGATGTCAAAGCATAGCCAGCACTGACCAAGGGACAAGCTCCAGGATGACAAGTTTCCGTTTTCATTTGCATTAAATAATAAAATTAGCAGCAATTCCCATCTCTGCAAATATAAATTGGGAAAGTATTTAACTACAATTACTAGATAGGTCAAAATTTTGAAACTTGTACAGAGAAGAATTTCTCTTGCATATCCCTGATATCCGTGATTCTTGGAACTTTATTATGAAATTCAGTTTGTGCTTATGGTTAGTACTGTGCTCACCAAGTACAATCCAGCTGGAGTGGATTCATTAGTACTACAATTTAGTAAGTTTGATTCCTTCCTGATTTTTATTAAGTAGCAATAAATTTTCAGAAATATATTTGAATCTTGTATACCTTTGCCCAAAAGACTTTGTGAATTTGTATCATTACATAATTACAGATATTTTTAAATAAATGTCATTATCTTTGACTCATTTAATTCTATGTCAGAACCTTAGCTGAATGTCAATTGATACATAAAGCCATAAAGTTAACTTTTATTTCTCCCTGTTATTGCTAATAAATAATTGAGTCACTTTTTTTGAAATCTGGTAGGCATACTTGCTTCCAGGTAGAGTATTTTTCTCAGATTTCAACCTAAAGCAGATTTTCTTACCAGATTTCTAAAACCAGAAATTTCTAGCAGAAGTTGACACAACCTTTGCTTCTACAGAGTAGTCTGAACTTGCTACTGTAATAATTAAGCAATTGGGAATGACAGAGAGTGCAAGTTTCCTGATATAACCCCACCCCTGGGGTGTTGCAAATCATGATCTAGAGATAAGTGTTTTAAATCTCCCATGGGTGTGATTATTTTATGATAACCACACACTCCAGAGGAAATTTATTAGTCATATTAAAAATCTTCAATGCAAAGTAAAAAGTGCTTGCATTGTGGGAGTAGGAAAAGTCTGGATATAGACTTTGTGATTACCTCAAGTTAATAAAGAATTGCAATATACAGCACCAATTCATAAAATTACCCATCAGTCCAATCCATTTTACTGGAGAATATGAAAAGGAAATTATTGTTGACTTTCTCCAACCTCTAATGCAGCAAATACTGTTTTAAAACTTTGAGATTATCTCAGAACTAAGAATGTCATCTCCATTTGAGACTGTTTACTTAGAGGTTACAACAAGAATGACCTTCCCAAGTGTTATTTCCAATTCTATTTTGAAATGCATGGACTGCACAAGGTAGCAAATTGAATATCATCTTTTACGGACTTATGAAACTAATGTGCAAGTCTGAGGAGTCACACTGGAGTGCAAGGGGAATAAATTCTTATGAGTTGATTTCAAGCAAAAGTGAAAAATATAGTTGAAACTCTGCAGTTGTCAACTCTTAAAATAGTCTCATCTATTATGCTCCTTGCCAGCTCTCTTTGACAGTATGATTTGAAATGTTGGCTCCCCTTTCTGTTGCAAAAAGACCACCAGTTATTTCTAAAAGACCCTTGATGATGACACTTACGGTCCCTGAAACAACATCCAACATTTAAAAATACTGATGTTTGCTTAATCAAATCATGATGTTTTAGCACTGAGCACTGAAAACATTTCCAAGGGTGACTGTGCTTATTCTAACTGGATATATGGGAGCCCTACACACATTGAGTAGATCTTGACAACAGCTGCAGTGCACAAGAGAGGATGTTTCTTTTGTTTCACATTACACTTCTACAAAATAAATTGTTGGGTAAAGTTATTCCATCATTACATCAAGATAATGAGAACATCATACACTCACAAACAATTTGCAGAGATCCTTAAAGCAAGTAACTCAAGAAAAATTGCTGAGAAGCAGTCAGTTGTTCAGCTCCATGCACCACTGTGTTGGCTACCACTGTAATGTTAGCTGGCAGCCTTTGCATTAAAACAAATACAGGGATTTGTATTGTGTAGTATTAAGGTATTGAAACTCCAAACACTGAAAATAAATCAGATCAATATGGGTAGAAGTGTTGGCTGCAACGATTGTGCTTTGGGATACAGGCCAAGCGAAGAGTATGGTCAAGACTCTAAACCTTGGGAAAGTGGATTTTCAGTTACTTAAGGAATTGATGGATGGGACAGATCTCCTGCAAAACTGCCCTCAGGGATAAAGAAGCAGGAGAGAGCTGTCAAATATTTAATGACATTTGTAAAACTACTATCAATTTACATGTGTAAGAAATCAGGCAAGGAAGATTGGAGACCAGCATTGATAAATAAGAAAATTTTGGTTGAATCAAAACACAACAAGAAAATGAACAGGCGGTGGAAGTAGGGATGCTCATCATGGGAATAATATGGGTATATGGATCAGGAGTGTAGGCATGAGGTCAGGAAACCTAAGGAATAAATTTAGCTGTAACTAAGTCTTCACAGAATGTGAGGAGTAAAAAGGGCTTAATACAGGTACATTACTCAGAAAAGGATGACAAAAGAAATTGTCATAATTGCTCATAAATAAGACAGGGTGACAGCTGATATGTAGAAGGCTGAAGTATTGAACAACATTTTTGTTTCACTTTTCTCCAGAAATTGGTCTCCCCGTATCTCTTGAGATCTTGAAAACCGGGCCAAGGATTGGGGTAAAATCCAGTCCTTTTCATCACAAGAGAACCTGCTGTAATCCACTGATATGCATCCCATTGTCCCTAAGCAACTTTCCATTGTATTTGAAAAGTCATGGAAGCCAGGTGAAGGCCTCAGTGATTGAAAAAAGGGAAACATCCTGACCATTTTCCTTTTGGATCAAAGTTTTTGCATTTAAATTATTTGGACATTTCTATTTGGAAGTTACAGTGGGAAACTCACTTTGGCTAAAGGAGAATGTACGGAGAATGTAAGAAAAAGGAAAATTGAAGTAGTGCCACAAACCATAGAGAAAACAAAATATTTTTCTTTAGACTTCGGTATAATCTACCAGTTATCTGAAACCAGAAGAAATTACAGACAAAGGAAAACAAGCCTAAAAATCGTTATTATAATTGAAATAAAAATAACTCTCACCATGTTCAAGAAATGGAGTAAACTGTCATTAATTTAGAAATTTTTCAGAATTATCTGTCTACATTTAATGAATAGAAAATTTATTCAGCTCACAATTCTTCTCAAAGGAAGTTCAAGATCTGATCAAAACATAGACTTGCTTTGAGTTCCTCTTCCTTCTATTTTGCAACTCCCTGTGCTGTAGTTCCTAATCACAGACATTAAATAGACTCCAGCCCAATGTCATACACATCTTAATCAAAAGAAGTTTAAGTGTTCAAGATCGGGATGGTCTTCAACATTTTTCTGAAGGGTGGATGAAGCCTTTTAAAAAAGGAACAATTTTTTATATATATATTAAATACTTCCAATGTTTCCATTGTGCATTATATCATTTATTCCCAAGAAGTTCCACTTGAGTATGAAGAAGAACTTTTTTATTGTATGGGTGACTGTCTTGGTTTAAAGACCATGTGTACCAGGAGATGGGACTTCTGATGGAACGGAAACCCCTTCCTCCAAATTATGCAAATTTAAAGTGATGAGACATTCAAATAAAGTGTAGAAGGGAATAACAATTTTGACTAAAAGACATAACAAACTGTAACAAAACAACAAAGCAATAATAGAGAAAATGCAACCTAAAAATTATTCTTTCCTTTCTGTGCCGCTGAGACAACAACGCAGCCGTGACACAGTCACTTGGACACCAGGACAGCCACAACACAACAGGCAGGCAACACATGGAGAAGTTCACTAAGTGGGATCTCCTGAGTCTCCCACACTGTGGCTGCAGCAGTGGTGGAGGCGGTGTGCGATGGCATGGAAAAAAAGTGGCAGAAGGCAACAGAAAGTTGTGGCCAGTTTGTGGCTTTGGCTTTGGAGTGCCGCAGGTTGGGTGGCTGGCAGTGAGGGTGCAAGGCAGGCTCTGAGGACACTGCCAGTAGGGGTGGCAGCAGATTGGAAGGTGGTGGCAAGAAATGGTATGAAGCCGCAGGAGGAAACTGATGTGGGGTATGCGGGAACTGACACAGCAGGAACCGTTGTGGGTGCAGTAACAGGAATGGCAGAAACAGGAAGGGGCTGTGTGGCAAGTCCACAGGCAGAGAGAGAGAGAGAGAGAACCTAGATCTCTTGGTCCCCTTTATACAACCCAGTTATTACAGGACCTTTGCCTCAGGAATCTCACCTCAGTTCCCACAGTACCTTAGTTTCAGGGGTCTCATCTGCCCTGCTGCCCCCAGCTCCACAATGGAACGCATCCCAGTGGTGGCTGGTGTCCGCTGCTGTCACCAGAGCAGGTCATGCCCAGCATGCAGCCAGTACTCAGTGCCAGAACTGGGAGCCTCCCGGGGGACTCGCCCCACCCCAAAAAGCTGCTTAGTCGCATGAGGAAATTTAACAATAAAGGCTAAATCACAACAGTGACCACACACTTGAACAAATTGCCTACAGTTGTGGATTCTCCCTCCTGGAGATACTCTGGATGCAATCCTGTGCTATATACTCTAGGATGACTCTACTTGAGCAGGGAGATTCGAACAGATGGTCCACTGTGGTCTCTTCCAATGTTATCCATTCTGTTATGATTCATCATAATGAGTTTTATAGTTTCAATAAATAAGTGCTTCTAAAGCTACAAAAGGGTACTAGAGTCACTAATTCTGAAACCAGCAGAAAAACAACTCAGCATTTTCAGTGCCTTTGTAAAAAGATTACCACAAATGTAATTTCTTAAAAGTCCATTTAATATATCGGGGCGGTCCCGTGGTGTAATGGTGAGCACTCCGGACTTTGGATCACAAGGTCGTGAGTTCGAGTCTCAATGGAGACCGTACTGGGCAGTTCAATGTCTCCCTGCCATCCCATCCCATCAGATCTCGAGTGCTCAGCAGGGTCAGCTCCGGTTTGTACCGGGTGCTGTGACAGTCCTGAGGACTTCACTGTCACTGTCCAAGCTCGCTCGGCCATGACAGATGGACCCTGGGACTTAAACGGTGGGGCCAGTTCGGTGCACGCTGTGCCTCACCTAAAAAATCCACTGCGCAGGCTCAAAGGGCCACACCCCACGTGGGGAAAGCCCTTCCCAAATCTTCATTTGCGAAGTTTGGCCATACAAGACAGTCTCTAATTTTGCAGTTAAATGCCTCCCTGACATCTGATCCCGTCAGATCTCGGAAGCTCAGCAGGGTCAGCCCCGGATTAGTACTTGGATGGCAGACCTCCTGGGAAATGCCGGGTGCTGTAGGTTCTAGTCCTGAGGACTTCACTGGCACTGTCCAAGCTCACTCGGCCGTGGCAGATGAACCTCAGGACTTAAACGGTGGGTCCAGTTCTGCACATGCTGAGCCTTACCTAAAAATCCACCGCGCAGGCTGGAAGGGCACACCCACGTGGGGACAGCCCTTCCCAAATCTTTGTTCACGAAGCCGAGCCACACACACACACATTTAATATATCACTCTGATTTCAAACATGCTTAGCACTGACAAAAAGAACTGCCAAAATATGAATTGATCATTGTTTGGTGGCACTTTACTAAAAGCAGAATCATTCTGCAAACTAAAAATACAAATCACCCACAGGAATACTGACAACCTTGACAGCTTCCTACATTTTCATATAGTGCTCACTTTAAATTTATGATTGAAGACTTGAAATGCTGGAAAAAAAACAACAGCAAAACACCAAAAAACACCCACAACCAACTATAAAAATTTTCTAACATTATATGAGACAAATTCTAGATGTTTAATGACATGACTGATCTTTCAACTTTTCACAAATTTCTGAAGTTGCTGTCTGTATTATGTTTTCTTTGCTGGCACAGAAACAAAACACTCACAGACCTGTTATGGGCCTCCTCGGTGAGGGCCATGGGGGCCAGCAAATATAAAGCCTGAAAGAAAACAGGCATGTGTCTTTCTCAGGCCTGGTGTTTTCAGCACCATTAAGAGTACTAGGTTTACAGTTCTTGACTTTGGAAATAAATTTTACTGCAATCATTCCAATCCCTCTCATGTTAACTTATTTCACATGGAACCTTCCAATTTAATTGCACCAGTTTACATTAAATAGCATAATTTTTGGCTCTAAGACAGGGACATATAAATGGAAACTCTGAACAATCAGTATCAATAATAACTGGCATAATGTTGCAAGGAAAATAAAAAGAAAAAAGTATTTATTAATAATTGATTTATTAATTTATTAAGACAGTGCTGTGGCACATGTGGGTGGTTAAGTCCAGAGCTAAATATTAATTATGAGCAACTAAACATATTGTACTTCTAGCCTCTTTTAGAGTCCTATCACATTTTGATTCAAGAACTATAGAATAAAATAAGAGAATGTCTTAGTTTAAAAGAAAACTAAGATGTCTATCTAGCCTAGGAAGGGGGCCTTTTCCCAAAACCCACCACCACCTTTGAATTTAAGTGACTTTAATTAGAAAATGTATAGAAAAGGATAATAGTTCTTCACTGCAAATATATATATATATATATATTAAAAAAAAAAACACAACAGAAAAAACCAAACCAGAACAGAACAAACAACAACATCATAACCAAAAACTTTCAAGCAGATCAAGTCCTGTCTCTGCCCCCTCAGTGCAGTTGTATTAACAGAGAGCAAGAGGCAATGCTGTGCCTTGGGAGGCAGTGGCTGTTATAACTCACTCACAGGCTCTGGCGAGGCAAAGACTGAGGGTAGGCAGAGGTGCTGATTCTGAAAAACTCACGTGGAATGGTGTCCTGTGATGCAGCCTTTCCCATGGACAGTGTAAAGACCCTCTCCTTGTGCTTTATCTGAAACCATTGTGGGTCTGAAGGGTTAGTAACTCCTCTGCAGGTGCTGTCAGCCCTCAAGGAGCCTGTAGCATATCCAGGTAGTGGTGGCTGTTCTCTCTATGAAGAAGGGCAGAGTACAGAGATGAGGGTGGGGTGGGGTGGGGTGGGGGGGCATGCAGAGCAGGGGAACTCCCTCCAAGTGTGTGTCGGTGAGTGTAAGTGCATCCCTTAAGGAAAGCTGTTTGGAGCTCTACCTTATAGAGAACAGAGCTACCTGGAGTATGTGTGGTGGCTTATGACCAATGAGAGGCTGTGGTGTATGCAAGGTGAATTGGTTAACCAATTATGTGTTGGCATGTTGGATGGGAGAGTGCATAAAAGGTGTGGACATTACTGCATGAGAGAGAGAGTTACTAGGATGTGAGAGTGAGTCAGATCTAGATCTACTAAGATCTGAGATGATGTAATAGGAACTAATAAGAACTATCTACTTCTACTACGTGCTATGAGAACTGTCTGTTAACCTATCTTGAATAAACTCCTTAAGATGTGAGTCTTCTGATCAAGCCTTCTGATGACTGCTGTGCCTGAGCTCTTCTGACCGTCAGTTCACAACCCAGCTCAGTACAAGGGGCTCCTCCTATACAAGTGCTTCCACCAGCCCAGCAAATGGTGACTGGCACCCACAGAGCAGCCAGAGGAGAGAAATGTGGCAAAATGCCTGGAGAAAACCCTCTCTTCCCCAGTCCTCCCCAGCCATTAAGTTGGAATGCAAAGCTATCAGCCATCCTTTTGTTTGCTGGTCCTAGGAGCAGGTAGTGGGTGTAAGGTGTCAGCTCCAAAATCTCTGTGTTGGTAAGGGAAAGAAAAAAATTAAATGCACATAGCGTGTTTCCTGGAGTTGTCCCATAAAGGGACAGAAATTGGACTCAATGACCCTTGTGTGTCCCTTTCAGCTCAGGATATTCTATGATTTTGAGAAATACAATTGTGTTGTTAAATAACACAAAATTTGAGTGAGACTCTTACTCCCTTTGGATTTTTCCTACCACTGAAACTATAGTTGTTGAACACATTATACAGAGAACTTCCTCCTGCCCTCTGAATGAACCTTCAGTTTGCTGTATACAGCAATTTTTGCCCTGCCACTTTTCTTAGAGTAGAGCATATCTTTCATTCAGCTGTCTCTTTTGGTTGCACATACACAAATGCTGCTATTATATTTGCATTCATGTATAAGAAACATTGAACTTTGGTTCTTTTTCCTGCTAATCTATATCCCTTATCCTCTTCATTTCTCTTTCTTCTTATAGTTCCCTGAGACTACTTTTTACCCTATATTCTGAGTGCCTAGCTTCTGATTGTTTTTTCTGATTACAATGTAATTCCTTTCTAGAACACTTAATGGAGTGGAAAAACCTGTTTCTCAAAATACAGATTTCCCAGAAGAAAGCAGGACCTCCTACTGCAGTCCTGTGAGAGTGAAAAAACACCCATTTATCCATTAAACATTACTCAGAGGATAGAAGTTCAGTGTTCACATATGTTAGCTTGTCTTTCTTAAACACACACAACAAAATCTGTATACCAATAATTCCCTATTGCACACATGAATATGGATCTTAGTTCTCACCTGTGCTTCTGAACACCATGGACACCACTCCTATCTTTCAGATCTTTCATTTCACACCTCCCAGAGAAACAAGAACAGCTCAGCATCCCTTGATAGATTTGCCTTCAGCCATGCACCTTTCCGTGCTTGCAAAAGAGCATGGGTGAGATCTATACAAGCTCTCCACCTATAGAATGAGAATGTCTCTATGGGAATTTTGGCAGGCATATGGTGTTTTTATACAAATCAGTAATCAAAGCCAGCAATCTCACCTATTCTCTTGAAAATTAAATTAAATGGAAAAATTCATAGTTCTGGGAGATAAAATAAAAACAAAACTCAATGAGCAGTGTAAGTTTCTTGACGTGACAGCTCCTAGAATTCTTTTAGTACCACATACAGCTTTTCTTAGAAATACAGTTTCTGCTTGCATTTGTGATTTCAAAGCTGACATAAATGTTGAAAAGACAATTTAGAGAAGGTAAAGGTAGAAGAAGAGATCCAGTGTCTTAAGAGTCTGAGTGGAGATATGAAGAAATTGTTTAAAACAAGATAGATAGGAAGTTTGACAAGAGAAAACAAGATTATGAGAAAAAGGTAGAATTAATACAATAAAATGGAGAAGAAAATAAAAATATGGAAAACTTAATTGTAAGAGTGTTAAAAACTCATAAAAGTGAGTTTTATTTGCTACGGCTTGGTAGTAAAAGGATTCCAAGAGCAGGCAACTTTGCCAGAGTGTGGGAAGAAAGACAGAAAAAGTGTTTTACTTACTGCATTTTGGCAGTATAGCAAAGAAAATAAAAGGTAGGAAACCCAGAGAGAAGTCATAAAAGTGGGATAACCACAAAGGAGACCAAAATAGTGTACCATAATCACCAGATTGACTTCACAACCTTCTGAGTAGCATAGGCAGGTAAGTGACCCTGAGGTCATGCATTAAGGGCTTGAAAGACTCATTAATGTTCCCTTTTTACGAAAATTACTCAGCAGTATGTAATCCTGGCATTACTTCTTTTGATAGAGCTAGAGCTAAAAAGAATGATTAATTTATACTACTAGAAGAGAAAAATCTTCGAACAAAATAATTAAGGCAATGTATGTGGAAGTAAGAGGATTTGCTTCCTAATTAGATGGCTGCATATTTGGATTTCTATAGTTTGTTCAAATATCTGTTTTGAGAGTAGGTCAAAACAGTATTCCCTGCCTATACATTTAATTAAAATGAGAAATACTAAGTGAGTGAGAAATATATAGAAAGCTGAAAAAAGGAAGGTGTCTAAGACTATTTTGGGTAAGCAGCTGCTTTTCTAGCAACTTCCCAAACCTCTGCACATTGGAACTATTTCACTTGGGTATATTGATGAGTAATGAAAATATTACTAAAAGCTCCCACTTCTCACATGCTTTAGAGAAAGATGACTTATGAAAGTCTGAAACTAAAAATGCATGTAGAGACAGAAAGCTGTTTTTGACTTTGGAAAACTGCTTACTCAAATACTCTTGGAGTGACCCTCAGGGATGCAAATTACCACTCACAGAAATCTATTGTTGAGAGTCTCATCTGACCTACACAACTTCACAGCTAAACAGCTCTCCACCTCGCTCTGGAGAGTGACTCTTTCAGAAAATCCTGACACTGCAAAGATCAACAAGCAATTTTCACACCTTCAAGGTTCTCATCACTTTGAGTTGCTGACTCTAGTAAGAACTTGTCACTGCTTTTGTCTGCATTACCACTTTGGGGCAGGACATTCACTTGCTCGTGGGGTACCCTGCCCATTCCAGAGCAGCCATGTACTCTTCAGGAAGTCATAGAAAAGTATTGTGAATCTACGTGGGTATGACCTTTTTCTGCGAAACACAACATTTTTAGATAAATACAGAGTATCATCAACACCTTTAATTCAGTAGGTTTAACTGCCTAATTTCAATTTCCAAAATACTTACATTTCAATCCAAAGACCTCCATATATTAGAACATTCTTCTTTTTTTCTCTTTTTTTATTTTCAGAAGGAGAAAAGGAGGTGATGTTATTAATGTTACAGGGTATATTATCATGAAATATGTTAAAGGAAAAATAGAACAGCTTTCAATGCAAATTCATTTTGTTTTAGGAACAAGCTAAAGCGAAGATCCCCAGATTCCTTTCTGCGTCATTGCTTTCCATCATTCCCCAGTCTGTACATATATCCAGAGTTGCCTGACCCCAGGTGTAAAATCTACCATATACCCTTGTTACACTTCTTTCTTTCTTTTCTTTCTTTCTTTTCTTTCTTTCTTTCTTTC
Source organism: Willisornis vidua nigrigula (assembly GCA_021164005.1). NCBI lineage: Eukaryota > Metazoa > Chordata > Aves > Passeriformes > Thamnophilidae > Willisornis > Willisornis vidua. The sequence continues at coordinate 4,760,841 of JAJPCS010000018.1, forward strand.
TTTCTTTCTTTCTTTCTTTCTTTCTTT
>JAJPCS010000018.1:4761770-4773380 GCA_021164005.1 Willisornis vidua nigrigula
ATTCATTCATTCATTCATTCATTCATTCATTCATTCATTCATTCATTCATTCATTCATTCATTCAATTTATTTTCAACTTAAAAATATGTGACTTTTAAGTATGTGTTTATAGGTGGCTCAACTGATTTTTTCTTTGTCTTTTTGTACTCTATGAACATATATGTGGGATAATTGTTTGTGAAGAAAGATCGTGAAACATCAGCCTACCCAGGCATTAAGAGCTTGCCACACAGCAGGAGCCCAGATGGGTTTTCCTCTGTGCTTCCTATTAGTCCTCTCCCATCGGTTCAGCCACCCCCACCGACCATTTGCTCTCATCCATGAGTCAGTGTAGAGGTAAAGCCCCGGCCACTTCTCTCATTAGGTGATGTCCAGGACCAATTGGATGACTTTGAGCTCTGCAAATTGACTCAATTTGCCCTTTCCTTCAGTAGCTTCTGGCACTTTGACAGGTAGGATTCCAGACATCTGCTTTCCCCTTTCAGTTTTCCTGTACAATGCAGCAGGAACCATCAGTGAAGAGGGCATAATGTGTTTCTCCTTCAGGTAACTGATTGTATGGTGGAGCTTTCTCAGCCCGTACCACCTGCTCTCCTTCCTTCTCATCTGCCAGACTGAAGTTCCCACCTTCAGGCCAATTTGTTACGATCTCTAGGATCCCAGGACGATTCAGGTTTCCAGTCCAGGCAAGCTGTGTGTTCAAAGCAATCCACTTACTCCATGTAGCATCAGTGGCACGATGCGTAGAGGGCACCTTTCCCTTGAACATCCAGCTCAGCACTGATAGTTGGGGTGCCAGGAGAAGCTGTGCTTCTGTACCAATCACCTCTTGAGGCTGCTTGTATTCCTTCATAAGCTGCCAGGATCTCCTTCTCCATGGGGGTGTATTTTACTTCAGATCCTCTGTAGCTTTGGCTCCAGAATGAAAGTGGTCGGCCTTGTGCCTCACCAGGCACCTTTTGCCAAAGACTCCAGGAAAGACCATCATCCCTGGCTGCAGAACAAAGTACTTTTTCACATTTGGTCCTGTCTTGACTGGTCCAAGGACCATAGCGTGTGCAGTCTCTTCCTTGATCTGTTCCAAGGCTTGCTGCTGTTCAGGGCCCCAGTGGAAATCACTCTTCTTACAAGTCAGTAAGTAGAATGGCCTTATAATTTGCCTTTATTCAAGGATATGCATCCTCCAGAAAACTATGGCACCCAGGAAAGTTTGTGTTTCCTTCTTGCTGTATGCTGAAGCCATCGCTGTGATCTTATTGATGACTTCTGTTGGGACCTGATGACATCCATCTTGCAATTTCACCCCCAGGAACTGGATGTCTCTGGCAGGTCCCTTGACCTTACTCTTTTTGATGGTGATGCCAGCTCTGAGGAGAATCTGGATGATTTTCTTTCCTTTCTCAAAAACTTCCTCTGCTGTGTCCCCCAGTGATGGCATCAATATATTGTAGGTGTTCCAGAGCCTCACCCTTCTCTAGTGTAGCCTGGATCAGTACATGGCAGACGGTGGGACTGTGTTTCCACCCCTGGGGCAAGCGGTTTCAGGTGTACTGCCCCTCCAGGTGAAAGTGAATTGCAGCCTGCACTCTGTTGCTAGGGGGATGGAGAAGAATGCATAAACAATGTCAGTAGTGGCATACCTCTTCGCTGCCTTGGACTCCAGCTCACACTGGAGTTCCAGCATGTCTGGCACAGCGGCACTCAGTGGTGGGGTAACTTCATTCAAGCCACGATAGTCCACAGTCAATCTACGTTCTCCATCAGACTTACACACAGGCCAGATGGGGCTGTTGAAGGGTGAGATCTTGCTGATCACCCCTTGGCTCTCCAGCTTTCAGGTCATCATATGGATGGGCATCACAGAATCTCAGTTCATTCAGTATTGTCGTTTATGAACAGTTGTGGTGGCAACTGGAACTTGTTGGTCTTTGACTTGCAAAAATCCCACAATGGAAGGATCTTCTGAGAGGCCAGACAGGGTAGATAATTGATTGAATTTCTCTGTAGCCACTGTACCTACACCAAAAGCCCATCGATACCCCTTTGGATCTTTGAAGTATCCTGTCCTGAAGTAATCAATGCCAAGAATGCAAGGGGCCTCTGGGCCAGTCACATATTCCCATTTGTCCCCTGTTAAACTCAGTTCAGTGATAATTCCTGGCATCCCTCTGTTACTCCAGAGATCCAGATGGGCTGTGTGTCTCTGTGCCTCAATGGCACAGATGTGCATTTTGCACTTGTATATACTAAAGCTCGATATCTCTGTGGATATGATGTGCCAGGCCAGACCTGTAGCTTGCCTTATCCATTTCTTCTCTTTCACTACTGGGGAAATGACTGTAAGTGTTATGGTCCAAGTCCCTGCCTCAGCCAGATTGTCCTCCATTACGGTTTGGGTCCCTGCCTCCACTACAGTCTTCTGAGAGTATTGAACTGTGGCTCAAAAGGCCAGGCCCCAGTAAAGGGCAAGAAGATGCTGGGTTTGACTGGGGTATGCAAGACACCCTTCCATCAGGTGATGTGTCAGTTTGCTAGGATTGAATACCTGTTCTGATGTAAAGTCCCAGGTAATGGGAGGTGTCAAATGCCCTAGGAACCTGCTCAAATCATTCCACACTCCCTGCCACCCAGAAACTGGGCCCCTCAGGGCACATCCTAATATATTATCACCTAAAGTTTGTTTTCTCCTACACCAAGATAACACCACATTCCACAAACTCCATAATATTCTGACAGTATTGGTTAGTAGCAGTAACATTACTGAACAGCTCACATAAGGATTAGCAAGGAGCACAGGTGACTTCATTTTAAAGCCATTGATATCAAAGTCAGGATGGGGAGGAAAGATTGTATTCCTCCACTGGTCTTGGGTAGTTCCCCAGAAGACAAGTCCCCCAGTACAGAAAGGCGATTAGTACAAAGCAGGGTGCAGAGCCACTTTTTATATTAGTATGTTCCCAAGATTAGCAAAATAAAGTGATAAGTGATGCAATGCAGTGCAATGTGTGTATATATAAATAACCACCTTTCTTGTGCCCCACAATTGGGTTCCAAAAAGACTGCGGTGGATTCACCTTGGCTGAATGCCAGATGTCCACACAGCTGCTCTATCACTCCCCTTCCCAGCTGGACAGGGAAGAGAGAAAGGTGGAAGGGAAAAAGTGTGGGTTGTGATAAGACAGTTTATATTTATGTGAAAAGGAAAAGGGAAAAAATAGTGAAAGTAGTGTGCACATGCACAAAGCAGGAGAAGCTAGCAGTTAATCTCTACTTCCCATAGCAGTGGCCCATAAATCGGCCACTCCTTTGAGAATCAGAGCTCCAGCATATGTAATGCTTGTCAGCAGGCAGCCATTGGAGAAAATAAATGCCTGCCATCCCTGGTCTTTGCCTCCTCAGCTTTTATATCTGGGTTAACATCATATGGTATGGAATATCCCCTTGGTCAGTGTGGGTCAGCTGGCCCACTTGAGTTGCCTCCCAGGATCATGCCCTCGATTGGAGAAGGAATGTTACAGTGCTGTGCTCAGCCGTAGCCAAAACATGGGTGTGTTATCAACACTCCTCTAGCTACCAATGCTGAGCACAGCACTGTGTCTACTGTGGGCTACTATGGGGAAATAAATTCTGGCTCAGCAAGACCCATCACAGTTAGTAATATCAACATCTGCTAGGTGAAGTGCTTCAACATGTTTGTCAGAAGTGAGATAACAGTACTCACGTAGATCTCGATCAAGTATTGATGTAGTAACTGTAACATGGTGGCCCGAACGCTTTTAGAATGAAAGCTTCCTTTGTGTTAGAAAACACTTGTGTTTATTTTCACAAGCAGACCATGAGAGACTTGGAGTATGTTGCAGTTTCTTTCAGGACATATAGAGTAACACAACCAGTGATCTTTATTGGGCAGAACAATATAAAATATAGTTAAATAACTAAAAAAAATAATATTTTATTCAGTGCAGGTTTCCATGTGCAATGAAATTTATTCATCCTAGAAATAGCCACTGAGACAAAAACAGTGGGGAACAATCACAAAGTCCAGAGCGATACCTTGATATGGTTTTAGCTAGGCCTAAATTTAGGCTTTGATTTGTACAGCAGGCCTTGCAGTATCAGCTGACTTGAGCTGGGTCAGGCCAGTTGACAACTGACTACTACTGGCTAGTGGTATTCCATACCATATTCTGATGTCAGAGCAAGTATAAAAACAGGTGTAGGAGGGACTTCAGTCAGTCCCCTTCATGGCCAACGCTGAGTGAACATGTTATCACTGTGCCAGGAGTATTAGGCCTTGCCACCACTTCACAGCTGTTTGGTTCGGGAAGTAAACATTTTTTTGTTGTTGTTGTTTTCTCCTCTCTTGCCGGGTGTCCTTCTCAGGGAGTCTGTTGGGGTGTTTTCGTGCACTGAGGTGATAGAGGTCTGTGTTGTTGGGTGGGCAGCTTGGTGGGGTGTTGTTGCTTTTTTCCACATTTGTATATATATGTGTTATATCATATTCTGTTTTTAATTTTCTTTCTTCTGTATAATTATAAGAAGCTTGCCATTTCAGGTTTTGGGGTTTTTCCTCCTTCCTTTACCCTTGGGAGGAGTCTCTGACTCTTTGTGTTGGGTGCCTGGCATTTTGCCAAGCTAAACCAAAACACACCTTTTATTAACATATGAAATAATTAGTGTCTATTCATGTTGTTTCATTTATAATAAGTATTAGAATTACTGGAACTGTGAGATGTCATGTCAGGTGAAACTACATTCATGTCATATGAGTGATCTCAAACCAGGCTTCTGTATTCTTGTTCTCTTCATGTTGTCATTCACACTATGCATCTATGCTATGAACTCAAGACCAATAGGCAAATTATTTAATTTAATATTTAATTCTGTCTTCCCATATAATTTTAAATGAGGAAATGCTAGGCCAGAAGACATTCTTAAAACTTGGGTCTGTCTTCATGGATAATCACTGTATGACCTTCCTCCATACGATTTGCTCAGAAAAGATACAATTAGTGTAAAATTTAGACACAGCTAGGCAATGTGAGAAGTAGAAAGAATACCATTAAAAGAGAGGAAACAGATAGATGCATGCAAGGTAGGATAAGTTTGTTTTTTCCCTTTTCTCCACTAAAGCATGAGACTGTCTCAATGTAACACTATTATATTCTACTCACTAAACTGTAGTTAGTTTGGGATCTTGTTACATTATAAATATCAGGCTAAAATTTTAATCTCTGTAAGAAATATTACCATGAGAAGAATCCCAACTGCCTTTTTAAAATAAGGCTATGCCTAAATGGGCAGTCCAGAGAGACAGACAATCTTCAAGGGTATGTGCCTTTCCCATGTCCTGGCTCATCAAGCAGGGCAGGATTACATATCTTGGTTTCAGAAGAAAGGAAGTCAGGGCACATGGGATGGAAAATAGCAGTGTTCCCTGCCACTAGATGACAGATATAGATGACTGAGGCAGCTGTCCTCAGGGTGTGCTGAAGTGATGAGTCATTTTACAAGTAGTTTCGCAGTTGAATTAAAAGCTGTATTTTTTAAAAAGACTAGCAGCTAATTTTCATAGAATCACAGAAGAGTTTGGGTTGTGTTTTCAGTTCTGTGTTTGCTAAAGAGGAGACCAGCTATCTTAAGAGGATTATTCACTGGCATCTCAGTTATCACATCTAGCAGCCCAAATAGTTCTTTCATTATATTTAATAACTTGTGCTTGTAGTTGCTATTTTGCTGTTGCTGGGGTAAGGCACTGAGAGCAAAATCAGAATTTTGATCTGCAAATAACCACTTGAGATCTTAATAGACAAAGTACAGGCTTTCTTGAAAAAACCTCAAACAAACAAACATAGAAAAACCACACACTCACAAAGCAATCAAATAAACACACAAACAATCCTCTCTCCAAAAACACAAATTGACTCATCTTACAATGACATGCAAACTAGGACTGATTTAAGGTTAACATGCTTTTTCTTTCCCAGATTTGGCAAAATCTTGAGTCTGGCCCACCCAGGACAAAGTTCTTACTTGAGTACATAGTGGTGTTAATGAAAGATCTTGCACTGATTTACACTGTTTCAAAGGATGATCCAGATCATACAAAATTACACACACACACCCCCCTTACTCCATAAATCATTAACCATAATTCAGACAATATTCAACCTGCTGAAATGGGAGAAAAAATGAAACATTATGTCAAAATAAGACTTTTTTAAAAACATTTCCGTATCTGACTAAGGCTATTTATTGGGGTAAGATAGATTTACAGTGGTCAGAGGAGGCAGAGACAACTCAGGCTGCAGTTTGATCAGAAGGCTACCCTGAAAACGAAGGACTTTATTTTTAGTTACAGCTTCACTTTTATCTACTCTGATGTATTTATGATGCTAGCACACTATTGGTCAATAGTTCACCTAACATACCTAGAAAGATTCTACTGGCTACAAGGTATTTCACATTATACCAGTAGTTCTTGCCCTTTAAGTGTGCATTCATCAGTTACCTCAGACATTAGGAGATACACGCAAACACACTGTCACCCCCACAGTTATTTATTGAAGTTAAATCTTGATTTGGTTGTCTTATTCTCCTATATAGTGTAGTTTTCTTGCAGAAAAGGGTTAATGTGATTCTTCTTCAAGGACGAAAACAATTTCCATATTTATTGCTACTATTTCATATTCATTTTTCAGGGAAGTCATGATATTCTAATTCATTCTTTGTGTAGGTATTCGTATCATACAGCACACAATGGCTTTCCTCAATGTAAATCACAGTTCTGTCATACCGTATTTGGAGATATGAAAGTTTTGAAAACTTGTCCACTGACTGCATCGCAAGGGTGAGAGAAAACTACCTGCTTCTGACAGATAATCTGATCTGTTAATTATGCCCAACATTATGGACTGTTGCTTATTGAAGTCTGCCAGTGCCAGTTTTGTCAGCAAAAATAATATTTTAATGGAAATTTTACTGAACATAAAGGATGCCAGACTGATAGCAGAAGTTACGCAATTCAACTAATTATCCATCACACATGTACAGCATAGAGGTCTGTCTTCTCCATGCTGCCTGCCTTTGAGGTTTACAATGCTCAAAGATGGACCGCCTGTAGAGGAATAGAGTTCTTTGGTCCAATGATTACCCAGATTTTGATTACCTGAAGTGGCTAAAATGTAGAAATCACCATAAGCAGCCTCTTTGAAGGAGACTGCTGATGACAAACAGAGGCAGGCAGACAGTAGGTATCATCATTTCAGGTAGAAGAACTAAGCCATTCCAAATAATCTTTCCACATTATGGTTAAACTGAAATTTCAAAATCAGAATGCATTGTGATTTGTGTGAGAAGCAGACTTGTTTACCCTCCACTTGGCAGGCTCCTGAGCACCAGGAACTCTGGCATATGGCATTTGAAAAGCAAGATCCTGTAGAACAGATTGAGGTAATCCATTCACTGAGACTAATGAAGTGGAAGTGTCTCGACACAAAGGAGAATGAGTATTCACAAACTAGAGGAAGATAAACATTTGCCTCTTTGAAAAACTTGTTCTATCAGGGACTGATGGGATCCATCTGTCAGAAAAGAGGATGAGCATCTTTGGTTATAGAGTTGCCAAGATAGTGAAGAAGGCTTTAAACCCTCTTTGAGGGGAACATCAAACCACCCAGCTTTTACCAGTCTGATGCCAGGGCCAGCAACAGATGCCCACAACCTGCAGGGAGATTACAGATCAACAAGAGAACACTTGAAGAGCAGCACAAAGAAATTCCAACCAGTCCAGCCAGAATGTTAGCTTCATAGGGAGCCAAATTTAAATATCTCCGCACAAATGCATGTAGCTCAGGGAATAAACAAGAGGAGTAGAAGACCTGAACATGACTTCAGGGTTATGATCTTCTTAGTATCATAGAGATGTGGCTCCTATGGCTGGAGGTGAGAATGGAAGATACAGGTTCTTTAGGAAAGACAGGCACGGAGAAAAAGAGTGTGTCACCCTCTATGTCAATGACTAGCTGGAAACAAAGAGTTTCTGGCAAAACTCAAACACAACAAGGATGTTTACACAGTGTGGAAAAAGAGACAGGCCACTTGGGAGGAATATAGAAATGTTGTCAGAATATGCAGGGATGTGATGAGGAAGACTAAAGTAATTCAGAATTAAATGTATCAAGGAATGTCAAGAATAACAAGGGCTTCTTCAAGTTTATCTGTAGCAAAAGGAAGACTGGAGGAAAATATGAACCTGCTTCTGAATGAAGTGAGTGCCCTGGTGACAAAGGATATGGAGAAAGTGGAGGTGCTGAATGCCTTCTTTGTTTTAGTCTTTACTCCTAAGGTTAACCCTCAAGAATCCCAAACTCTGGAGGCAAGAAAGAAAGACTAGAGAAGGACAGACTTCCCCTTGCTTGAGGAAGGCTGAGTTAGAGATCATTTAGGGAAAACCTGACACCCACAAATCCATTGGCAATAACAAAATAAATCCATAGGTGTTGAGGGTGCTCGCAGATATTACTGCTAAGCCACTCTCCATAATCTTTGAAGGGTCACAGAGAACAGGGGAGATGTCTGAGCACTAGAGGAAAGCTAATGAAATAACTTATGCTGGACATCGTCTCTAAATATGTGAATGAAAAGCTTATTAGTATTAAACATGAATTCCTCAAAAGGAAACCATGCTTGATAGTCTGTGTATGAATGACTGGCTATGTAGGTGAGGGAAGAGCAGTGAATGTTGTCTACCTTAACTTCAGCATGGTTTTTATCACTGTCTCCTCTAACATACTCATAGGTCAGAAAGTGTGAACTGGACAAGTAGACACTGAGGTGGTTTGAGAACTGGTCGAATGGCAGAGCTTGGAGGGTTGTGATCAGTGGAACAGGGGGTAGTTGGAGGTCTGTAACTAATGATGTTCCCCAGGGATGAGTACAGGGCCCAGTCTTGTTCAGCATATTCATCAATGACCTGGAGAAGGAGAGTATACCCTCAGCAAGTTCTCTGATGATACAAAACTGGCAAGAGTGCCTGATACACCAGAATATTTTGATGCCATTCAGAGAGACCTGGACAGTGTGGAGAGCTGGGTGGAGAGGAACCCAGTGAAGCTCAAGGGCAAATGTAGGGTCCTGCACCTGGGGAGGAATAACCCTTGTCCTAGTTCAGCAAGCTGGGACCAGTTTATCACTGTGTGGGTGTGACCAAAGCTGTGCATTCTAAAACCCCTATGTAATTTCTTATGAACTGTTAACAATGGACTATTTACAGCACCTGCCCAGGGCACATCCAACCCCTCAGGCTGTAAGCTGTGTGTTAAAGAAGCCTGTGAGATAAGAACTGTGATAACTGCCCTCCAGGAAGTCATTAGCACCTTCACACCCAGCCTGAGGGGACGTGTCTGCTAATGGGCAACCAAAGATTCCAAAAAATACTCCATGACTCATAGAATTAGATTACCCACTGTGGAACTCCCCCACTGGGGGAGGTACTGGCCATTACCAGCTGAACCTGAGGGTATATAATCTTAGGATGTGGGGACTTCTGGGAATATTTCATTGGATCCAGAGGAGGACCAGAACCTCAACAGGACTATGAACACCACTCTCGACCAGACTGTGGCCATCATCTGCACGAACAGGTTTTTTTTTCTTTCTCTTCTTTTTACTTTGAACTCAGGGGAACCACGTAAGGCTCAGCACAGGGGCTAACAAACACCACTCTGTTTGTTCTCCAGGGTTCTGGGTCATACTTCTGGGTTGTGTGGGTTAAAACCACTTCATCTTTCCATTATCACATTTGTTGTCATATTTTTATTAAATTGAAACTCTGACATAATTTCTTCTGTGTTGGTTCATTTCTCCTGCCGGTTTACCTTTAAACCAGCACAACCCTATGTACCAGTACAGGCTGGGAGCTGACCTGCTGCAAAGCAGTTTGGTAGAGAAGGACCTGTGGGTCCTGGTGGACAACAAGCTGTCCATAAGTCAGCAATGTGCCCTAGTGACCAACAAGGCCTTGGTATCCTGGAGTGCATTAGGAAGAGTGGTTTCAGTAAGTTAAGGGAGATGGTCTTTCTCTACTCAGCCTTTAGTGAGTTTGTATGTGGAGTGCTGTGCCCAGTTCTTAGCTTCCCAGATCAAGAAAGACAAGGAGAGGGTCCAGCAGTGGGCTCTGAAGATTATGAGTGCACTGGAGCAACTCTTATGAAGAAAGGCTGAGTGAGCCGGGACTATTTAGTTCAGGGAAGAGAAGACTAAGAAGGGATCTTACCAATGCATATAAATATCTTAATGTTCAGTGTCAAGAGGATGGATCCAGGGTCTTTTCAGTGCTGTCCAGAACAGGATAAATGACAGCAGGTACAAACTAAAACACAGTTCCATTTGAATATGTGGAAAAATTTCTTTTCTTTGAGGGTGCAAGAGCACTGGAACAGGCTGACTAGAGAGGCTGTGGAGTCTCCTTCTCTGGAGACACTCATAATGTCCCTGGACAGGATTCATGTGCAATGTGCTCTAGATGAATGTGCTTTAGCAGGGTGGTTGGACTAGATATCTCCAGATGTCACTTCTGACCCCAACCATTCTGTGATCCAGTGAGTATGGGAAGAGTTCCTCAAAAGTAATCCAAGGAATAGAAAGAAAACTGTCTAGCAAGGAAGAAGAGTTTGCACACACAGATGGTTTTGATTGATGAGCATTCCATCCATCTTTCCTCCAAGACCACAGCTCAGAAAATCTTTGCCTGAAATTGTTTCTGTGAAATTAACAGTAGTTTCTGAAGTGATGAGAAGGGCTAAGAGAGAGAAATTGGGGTTGAAAAATTAAAACCAAAAGAATGTAAATAAATTGTACTAGTAAGACATGCAACATTAATGACCAATTTGAGGCTTTGGATGTTTTGAAATGGAAAAAAAATCCTTTAAATGCTAACAAATAATGGAGATCTCTGTCAACAAAGATAATTAAAGTCTAGTCATTAAATGTAGCATCAAGTAAGTCTTTCTGTCAGTGATTCAGTAGAAGATATAAGAGTCATTAAAGGTGGCTGTGTCCACCTAATTACAAAGACAAGGTGGGAGGAAGAAGATCTATATTTTTTCTCATAAGCAAGGAAATGGAAGCAATGGCAAGTGCAAGAGTGTCATATACCAAAAAGGAAAAATCCACTACTGTGTGAAACAAGAGAGCAACACTTGTACATATGCAAAAATATAGAGTCTTGACATTAAGAACTTTAATTTTTTCCTCTTAGTCAAAAACTTCTGAATTCTATTTGGTGTCACTTAATGCCCAAATGTTAGTATAAATAAAACCATGTTGTCATTAGAGTCAAAATATGTTCTCCTTCACAATATTCAACACTGCATTTTAGCACTTCAAATCAGTGTGGGAGCAACATTTATGGCATATTTTGAAGAGGAGAAAGTCATGTGTGCATATGTTTATTTGACTCAATTTTTAAAAATTGTTTATAGGATGAAAATAAAACCAATGTGAAATGAACATAAAAAGATTGGGGCGTGGGGTTCTTGTTGGTTTCTCTCTTTTCTTTTCTTTCTTTTCTTTTCTTTTCTTTTCTTTTCTTTTCTTTTCTTTTCTTT
>JAJPCS010000018.1:4773390-4803843 GCA_021164005.1 Willisornis vidua nigrigula
TTCTTTTCTTTTCTTTTCTTTTCTTTTCTTTTCTTTTCTTTTCTTTTTTTTTCTTTTCTTTTCTTTTCTTTCAGGAAATCTGCTGTAGCAAGAAAGAGATACCAATTCATGTAGCATTTGGAATTTCTGCGTCATATCAAATCTAAACTGAGGATTAGGATAGCAAAAAGTAAGTAGGAAAAAAAAAAGCCAAAACCTTACCTACCTCAGCCTGTGTTTGCTGGCCACATATTTTTCCATAGACAATTTTTTATTCCCCCCACCCCCCAAAGAGACATCCAAGTTAGGCTCTTAATGAGACAGCGTGCTGTCAGAAAATCTATTTCATGTTAGATGACCAATATTTACCTGTTCTTTTAGTACTAATGAGAATATATGATGTTAACAAGCTCAAAAACTGGTACAGACTTTTAACTGTTCTCTGCATTTCTGCTGCAACAGCTGGTGGAAATGAGTCTTGTGGGTGGCGTTCATGGACCTCCAGGAAAACCAACAGGTAATTCAGGGTAATCACAAGCTGAAATGACTCTCATGTTTGCTGCCTTCCACATGTCCTTAAAAATTTAGTTACTGAACTTTGTTTCAGAAAGCATCATTCATTTATACTGTATTTTGTACTCTTAGAGAAACATAATGCTTAATACAAATGCTACCACAAAAGGAGAATAACCATTAGTTATGTTTAGTATGACTCTCAAAGATTTTTCAGAGCATCCCTCAAACCTGGTGTTTAGATCTAAAATTCTCAGCATGTTCAGCAGAAAGTTCACAACAAAACTATCCATTTTTAGGGTAAGTGTCTCTCCCTATTCCAGTTAATTGAAACCAATTCTCAATCACCCTTCTGTGTTTAAAGGATCTGGATTAAGTTATAGTGATGGAAAAGTATCAGGGTTTTAAAGACTTACAAACAATATAGTGTTCTGAACAGCTGACAAATAAATTAAAGCTCCCCAGGATACTCGTTTAGGATTTTCCCATTAGGCATTTTATTTCTCTGGATCTGGGTGAACCACAATTCTCAAGAATTGAAGAAGAGATTATTGGACTGGATACAATGGCTAATTCATCTCTAGAGTTTTGTTCATTGCTTGTCTTTGCTAATTTAATGCCATTATATCCAAAGTTAAATAAATCAAAATGATAATTAGGCTTAATGTAATCAATATTTGAAGAGAGTTTATGGCTTCCAGATCATGGGTTTTTTACAACTCTAAATAAAATCTTTACAGGAGAGATGTTTTTCTTGTGGAATGTTTTAAAGAGAAGCTTGCAATAATGTTTTTTATAAGAAAACAAGAACCTGTGATTGTACAGGTCACTCAGACATGTACAATCACATCAAGACTGAGTGACTTGAAAAAAGGAAAGTGGGAGTATTCAAAAGTATTGAAAAATATCTGGGGAGCTGTAGTACCAGGAAAATTTTGAGGAAAAGACAATGCAATGTAGACCACACATAAAGGTGAAAACAGTTATGTGATTATTTTTTCCTTTAATGACAATAGCTGGATCTGAAATAAGTCCAGCAGGTAGGAAGATACTGTAGGGATTTTAGAAGGTATTGCACATCTGTATGCTTGTCCTAGTTCAGCAGGTGGGACCAGTTTATCACAGTGTGGGGAATACCAAAGATGTGTATTCCACACCCTCTATTCATTTCCCAAGAACTGTTAACAATGGACCATTTGCAGCAGCTGCCCAGGGCACACCCAACTCCTCAGGGTGTGAGCTGGGTGTGAGCTGGGTGTGAAAGACACCTGTGAGATAAGAGCTGTGATTACTCACTTCCAGCAAGTCGTTAGCACCTCCATACCCAGCCTGAGGGGATGTGTCTGCTAATGGACCAGCAACAATTCCAAAATACCCCATGACTCACAGAGTTAGGTCCCCCATTGTGAAATTCCCTGCCCTGGGGCAGGTACTGGGTGCTCCCACCTGGACCTGAGGGTACATAATCTTGGGGTTTGAAGACCTCTGAAAACCACTCTTCAGACTCAAAGGAGGACCAGAACCTCGACAGGAGGAGACCACCACTCTTGATCAGACTGTGACCACCACTCTTCACCAGACTGCAACCATCATCTGCATGAACAGGTTTTTTACCTCCTTTTGTCTTGGACTCAGAGAAACCATGTGAAGCTCAGCACAGGAGCTAACAAACCCCTTTGTGTTTGTGCCCCAGGGCACTGGGTTATACTGCTGGGGTTTGTGGGTTAAAAGCAATTTCTCTTTGTGTCATTGTATTTATTGCAATATTTTTTATTAAGTTGTACCTCTGACTTGTTATCTCTCCTGAACTGGGTTCATTTCTCCTGCTGGTTTACCTTTAACCAGCACAATGCTAACAGACTTTGGTTTTCACCCATAGATGTGGATGCCACCTAGGTAGTCCTAAATTTAGGCTTTAAATTTCAGGGTAGACCTGAGGCTGTTGGCTGACTTGAGCTGGGCTGAGCTGACAGCTGACTGCTTCTAGCCAGTAGTATTGTATTCCAGACCATATTACAACATCATCTCCAAAGGAGTAAGAGCCAGTGTGGGAGTGGCTTGGGTCAGTTGCTTTGTAGCTGTTGTCCCAGCAGGACACACCGTGCCATCCCAGGAGGGATGGGGAGGTCCAAGCCCAGAGCACCGGCTCGCCACCATGTTATCTTAGATGTTTTTTCTTAGTTTTTCTCTCTGCTTAAGTCTGTCTCTCTGGGGGTTGAGTCTCTGTAATGATTTGTAGTTAGAATGGTGGGATTTATGTTTACTGGGGAGTTATTTCTTGTTATTTCTAACTTGTGTATGTGTTTTATTGTAGTTTTCTTTTAATTTTCTCTTTTCTGTATAAATATATAGTTAGTTTCAGCATAAACCTAGTTTGAAGATTTTTTTCCTTTCTCTCTTTTCTCAGCTGGAGGGAGAGAAGCTTTCTCTCTGTACTGGGGAGTTGGCATTTTGCCAGCTCAACCCAAGACAAAAATAAAAACAGAAAAGAGGGAAAGAAAAGAAAAAATAAGAGAAAATAAATAAGAAAACAGTCCCAAATATATTGCATTCCAGTTTTTCCTTTTGAGTCCATGAAAAAGCTACAGGATAGCTCAAGTTCTATGGAAGTATCAGACACCAAGAAGACTAGAGTAGAAGCTCATAATCACTTAGTCCTGAAAGTCTCCTGGTCTAATGAAAGCCACAGGGTAAGGATAGCTAGGCTGTAGGTAGTCATACACAGTTTGAAAATGCACAATTTCAGTATATTTGGAACACATAGATGAATGCAACCAGAATTCTTTCAGATGAATCTGTGAGGCAGGGTGTAGCAACAGTTCAACCCAAAACAGAGAGAGCTTACATCACCAGTCCAGAAGGAGATTTTCATTCTTTTTTCCTGTGTGATAGGATAGATCACTAAGGCCAGGACTGCAGGTCAATGCCTGTATCTGCGGGTTTTTTTCCTAACTCAAATGAAGGAAGGGAAAACCTTACTGAGCTCACTATGCTGCAAGATTGTGTTTCCCAAGGACTAGAGAATGTAGTTCACATAGGGCTGTAAATCCCATTCAGAGTTATAAATCACTGTCATTTAGGTTTTGTTGCATTTGGAAAGTAACTTACTATCTTCAAGTTTGTTGAAATCTCTGAAGAACAGGAGCTGCTGAAGACAGTGGGTCCTCAGTAGCTCTGCAGTGTTTTAACCATTTCATGATGACTCTTCTGTCTTCACTCCCAGATGGTCAATAGATGTGTATCTGATTCTTTGCTAATAGCAATGTGAGGATTTTTCTACAAGGGATGGTGAAGACTGTTACGCACGAGATTGTTCATGCACCTGAATGACAATATTTTCTTTCTTTAGAAATGCTCCTCCTTCTCAGGAAGCTCATGGCAATCCTTGAAAGCTGAGGATTATCCCCATCTCAACCAATCTCATACAGCCATGTCCCACATTCTAGCCACTGCCACCTCCATTTCTGAGCTTGTCTATCATGCTGCTGATGGCAAGAAAGGGCAAGATTTCAATCCAGCTCTTTCCAGTTCCTGTACTCTTTAACAGGCTTTCACTTGTTTTAACACAGTGAAAATTTCGTACTAGCACACCCAGCACTTGTGACCTTGCACTCAAGAGCCCTGTGACTTGCTGTAATCAAAGGAAGTTGAGAACAAATTCCTATGTTTCACAGCCTTATTTTGTGAATCAAGTGACACCGCTGATATTAAAACAAACAAACAAAAAACAACAACAATAAGGATTTCGTTTTGCTGAAAAAGTGTACTCTGCTGGGCACACTGTTGGGTCATTGTCTCTATCAGCTGTTACAACTTAGCCAGTAGTTACTCTTTGGAGAAATATTGTAAGCCTATCCTTTCCTAAGATTTTCAGTTTTTCCATAGTTTTGACTGCAATAATTTTCAGCTTCTCAGGTCTCCAGCAATGCTACTGGAATAACAGGTCAAGTGTATCTTTTTAGGTATAATAACCAGTGTCTCTTTCAAGAAAGTTTATGAAAGATGTAATGAGAATTTTGCAGTCCGGTCAGTAAACAGGTCAGCTTTGGAGACCAGTTTTAACACTTTAGAAAAGGAACCAGGTTCCTCCATTATGTGGTTCCAAATGTGATCCTGCAAATACACTGAATTCAAATATATTCATAAAAATACTTTATAAGCCACATAATAGTAACTATAGCCAAAATTAATACTTAAAAACTGTATGGTAATGTTTTTTATTGTTTATTTTTTCATCACTAAAGGGAAGGAGAATAAAAGCATACTTAAATATAAAAAGATAATGGGCTTATGATAACATGGTGCAAATTATCCATGTTTGTGGCAGAATTTGTAACCCCATCTGAAGTCCTGAGATGCTCTATTTAAACTGTGGTGCTTCCTGATGGCTTTTGTCAGCCCTGCTTACATCTTAGAATACCATTTTGACTCAAAACCACATTGCTGCAACTCACATATTTCACTACCCATTTAAATAGATAGTCAGACTCAATCCAACAAAGGTAGGTGTCAGAATTATTGGAAGAAAATCTAGTGTATAGAGCAGGTATTTGGAAATATTCAACATACAGGGAATATCACTGTGCTTCTCATACCAAAGAGATGAGCACATCATCATCATCATTTACATCATCAGGTCACCTACAGATTTCACTGTGGCCTTCTAACTCTGAAAACTCAGCTGCAGATATTGACATAAGAGCATATGTTGAGCAAGGATATTTTGAAAATCCAGTCCTTTACTGTTTTACATAATTCTTTCATAATTCTGGAGAGAGACAGAAAACTTCAACACCACAAATCATATGAGTATCCTGTTTATCTTAAGCAAGACTTTTAAATAATTCACTTTTTATCTTGTTTGTCAATACTGTGTTTCATGACCAAAAAGATTTACTCAAAGTGTGAACATTACTAGGTACCTACTGTTCCTCTGTAGTACCTCAGTCAGGAACCAAATTTAGGCAGCTTAGATCTCTGTTCTTTAAAGAATTTCCTCTGAAACCTTGTTTACATTATAACAGAAAAACAAGGTCCCCTTCTCCTTTTGTACTACCATTAAATACATTAAAACACAACACTACACTGAATAGTCATTCCACAACATATAAACTCCATCACTATCTGTAAGACCCGAGGCTCTGAGCTATAATGTCATTGAAGGGTTTTTATTTTAAAAATATGCAAGGCTCCAATGTGTTAGAAAAGCTGTCAGGTCTTTTAAAACCTTAAGAGAAAGCACAAAGGAGAAATGCTGCACATGTTCTCTCTGGAAGTACTTTTACTGGTAGACTTGAAAATGAGGGAACTTGGTGAAAGTTTAGAGGGCAACATTCAACCAAAATAAACCATTTCACAAGGCATTGACTTAGCATATGTTATCCTATGTTCACAGCTTAGCAAAATCCAACCCATCCAGTCTCAAGCTACCCAAAATACTAAGAAAGATTAGGAGAAATAAAGAAAAAGAGAGAATTATAGCTACCACCCGTAGATCCGGTGTAGACCCAGCTACAGGAGTTCAGAAGATGACAGGGTCCAAACAATACGGAGAGCACATGTTGCTGCTTTTATTTGCTTTGTCCTCCCTGTGCTCACATTCCTGCACCCCCAGGCAGGACTTGTGGCCCACTGGTCATTTTGGGACTCCAGGTCAGGGTGCGGGGCAGTGCTCCCGGTGTGCCAGTCAGTCTGGGGCTGGGTTAGGGGCTCCAGGATATGGTGTGGGGCAACGTTCCTGGGATGCCTTAGACTGATAACTGCACCAGGGCTGCCCAGGCAGTCTGCAGGAGGCTGGGGAATGGGACCAAACATCAGCCCACCTTTGTGAAATTCAATCTGTCCCTTCCCCCAACCACACACACACTTAAAATTATTATAATAATCCAACATCTCACACCATCTAAAATTGGTCAGTTGCTTTCATTTTAGCATGATAGTTTACCACAGCAGAAAGCTCCTGATAGTAGAGAGATAAGAATGTTTTACAGCAATTTCTGCCCCATCCCTTTCTTCTCACCTCTGTTATTTCAAAACTCACAGAGCTCTATTACAGGATACAGTGAGACCTATATTGCATAAAAAATTTACAACAAAATAGAAATTTTAAGAACTTCATCCCTTTCCCTCATGCCTTGATCATCTGAAAAAGATTTACAGTAGTTAATGCAAACTTTTATTGATAATGTCTTTCTTTTAAGTTGTACTTTATTTGTTTTATTTCAGTAAAGGTTATGGCTTGATTACCAGCACACCTTAATATGATCCATTAGCTTTACACAGTGTCTTGGGCCGAGTTGGCAAAACACCAAGTGTCCAAGACAGAGTGAAAAGGGTTCCTCCTCCCCCCAGCCAGCCAAGGGAAAAAGAAGAGGGAGAGAGGGAAAAGACCACTCAAACCAGGTTTATGCTGAAACTAACTACATGTATTTATACAGAAAAGAGAAAATTAAGAGAAAACTACAATATAACACACAATTACACAAGTCATACATATATAACAAGAAATAACTTCCCACTTCCCAGCTAATACAAAGCCCATTACTCTAGGTTCATAAGCACTCTAAAAGACACCTAGCAAGAAAGAGAAAGTATAACAAAATATTTCTACTTCCCTGAATTCAAACAAAATGCAAGCAGAGGCAGCAGGAGCAGGAGCAAGGCCTACTCCAAGACAAAAGCTGGATCACTTCTGGCTTGTACCTCGACCACGGCAGAACTGACTAAGCCACTCCCACATACTGGATTTTGCACCCTTTGAGATGATGTAGTATGGTATGGAGTGCAATATTATTGGCTAGAAGAAGTCAGCTGTTAGCTAGCTCAGCCCAGCTTAAATCAGCTGACAATCCCAGGCCTAGCTGAACTTTAAAACCTAAGTTTAGGCCCACCTGGCTAAACCCATAACACATAGAAAATAAAGGATGCATACATAAATGTTCACTGCATACACACCAAGTGTGTAAACTCTTCAAAAGCCAATTACAGTTATAACTTTTTGTGCTGGGTTGACCTCGGTTGGCTGTCAGACCCCCACTCAGGTACTCATTGGCTCCTTCTCCTCAACACTAAGAGACACTAAGATGGACAAGATCATTGGTTAAGATAAGAGCAATTTAATGACAAATGCAAAATCTGTATGTCGAATTAAAGCAAAAAGAAGACATTTAGTCTCTATTTATCATCATCAGGCAGATGTCCAGACAATTTCTGGAAAGCAGGTCTTCATCATTCTTAGATGGTGCTTGGAATGACAAACATCATTAACTCCTAATGTTTCTTCTTTTTTCCTTCCTCCCAGCTTTTATTGCTAAGCATGACATCACATGGCATGGAATTCCCTTTGGTCTGCTAGCATTCCTTCCAGACTCTTGCCCAGCCCCAAGCCTCCTAACCCTGTCGGGGAGAGATGGATGTTGGGTGATCAGCCTTCATGCTGTGTGAGTGCTGTGCAAGCATGGTGTAGCAATAGCCGAAACACCAGTGCATCACCAACCCTGTTCTAGGCACCAATGCAAAATACACCAACTGGGCCCGTACAAGGAAAAAAAACCACACTGCCATACTGAGCAGTATAATAGAGTATTTTTCATTTTAGCAACAGTTTGAAACCTGATCCTTTTCATCTGCTTCTAACAATCCAAAATTACTCTCCTGACTAAACGGGATTATATAACAGTGTGTACAACTAGAGTAATTTATGAGAGCAATGCATCTTATATAGCTAGTTTTATAGAAGCATACTACAACCTCACAAAGTTCTAGAAATATGGGGGAAAACTGAAAAAACCTTGTTGGGTTTTTTCAATTTGATTCACAAGTCTGTAAAGTAGAAATTAACATCTAAAATGGATTCAGAAATTTCCCTTCCTGTTTCCATTCTTACACAGCTATTTTCACAGTTGCAAACACAATTTTAATGAACAACTTTGATTTAGTAGTGTGCAACATCATACTTAACTTTAAAGGAACCCAAACCTTTGAAAACACCATGAAATTAAATATTTCTGTTGTTATTTTTCAATTTTATACTTGATCTATACTTAAAAGATATTTATCTTATACCAAGATGAATATCTGTTAAATTTATTCGACTTCTTTATTTTGCAAGAATAGTATTATAATGCCTGTCAAACCCAATGACCATTTCTCATGGAACAAATGAAAAACTTAATTTCCAAAAATGAAGTTAGGACAACTCTGTAACATTTCTCAGTATTATCCAAAATATTATTTAGAAGTTAACTTCTGCTCTTATGGAAATAAAGAGAACTGCAAAATGGAAATTAATGCATTTTATTAAGCAAAATAAAATGCAGCATGGGTAAAACACATCATTCATTTATCGCAGATGACAGAACCTGAATCCTTTCCTTAACATTTACAAATCCTTACACAGGTCAGTGCCAAGTAAATCATCTCATAAGACAGTCTTATGCCTCTTCTAACAGCAAAAAGTAAGTGTATCTTTTTCAATTTTTTTTCACATATACATATGTATATATCTAACCTAATGTAATCAATCACTTGTGATCAGTTATTTGTTCAGTTTTTCTAGAGGATTCTCATTTGAGCAGAACTTTTTTAACCCACCAGTAAGGTAATTCATCCTATCTTTCAAGTTTGATCTCCAAATTATATTTCAATTCAAACTTCATGTTTAAAAGTAATTTCTCTAGACATCTTCTGTTTTCAAAGTCAGTATTTTTTCTTTAACTATTCCATGTAAGGACTACTTTAGGACTTCCTTAAACAAATTTAATTCTCCACCCTTATTCTCTTGTTTTGTTTGGGTTTGGGGAGGATTTTTTTGTTGTTGTTTGGTTATTTAGTTGTGGAGTTGTTGTTTGGGGGGTTATATTTCCGGCTAAGAGGGTTATTTTTATAGATTTAGGTACATACCAGGGGAACTACCAATAGGAATAATAGCTTGTTGTGTCTGTAATTTAAATCACAAGGGAGGAAAGAATGAAAATATAAAAGATCTTTTCATTCTCAGCTTGATTCATGAGAAGACAGCAGGCTGTTTTCAGTTAGAAAGATCATCTTCACTAAAGAATAGAGAATTGTCCAGTCTTATTGAGTTGGAGGACGTACCATGTGTTTCATTCTCATTGAAATCAATTCAGTGCCACATGCCACAGTTCAGGATCTGTTGTCCTACAGCTTCTGAATTAATGACAGTGAGAGACGTTTTCCACTTGAGAGAGCTGATGCAAATTTGCAACCAGTGTTCTCATAAATGAGAAGCAAATGGGTTAACATCTTGACCTCATGTATTCAGTCTGTGCTCTCAAGCCAGAGAGGTTCTTTCACTCACTTTAGAGCTGTGAACTGCTGCTAACTTTGATAAAACAGTGGCATTTTACCAATCTCAATAGCACTTTTTAAGTGCTTCCTGTTGACAGTAGCACTGTGTTTTAATCAACTAATAAATGGTTTATGTACCATTCTTGGCAAGAAACTCCAGGCACTGAGGCAGAGCACCAGCTCTCCCGGTGTTCCTTGTCTAATTGACTCCTTGGATAAAGTAAAATCACACCATCCCTAGTGAGATGTATGTTTTCCAGTAATCAATAGCTCAACAAGATCCACATGGCATGTAATTAAGTGGAAAGTAATTAATACCAATCAAATGTTTCATTAACTGTTTGCCATTCCTTCACTCAGAAGTGCCGTTGTACCATAAATAAGGCTCTGAAAAAAGGAATAAATACGCTCTGTTTTCTAACAAGCTAAATATTTGTGCTAAATTCTTCACTGCTATGTGCACCATTTCAAAGTAGCATTTCATATGCACAAATGTCTAGGTATAACATTCCAGGAGAGATTCTGAGCTGGCACTATCTTAAATATTTGACTCTTACCTGAAAAAAACACAGGTTCTTCAGTCCAAACCAAAGGAATTAGATTGGTTATGGTGACACTTGTAGCACTACTTTTTTCAGTAATATTTTAGCTCTCTTACAAGTGAGGTGATACATGTAAAGAAATGTAAAACATTTCATTATCACAAAGAGAGCTGGAAAAAAACAGTCAATATTTTTGGCACAAAAACTTACAAATTGTTACTCCTAACTATATCAGCAGATGTTCAAACACAGCCTGGATGACTTGGCCCAGAGAGTGGTGGTGAATGATGCCATATCCAGTTGGTGGCCAGTCTCAAATGGTGTTCCCAAGGATTCAGTACTGGGGCCAGCCCTATTTAATACTTTTGTCCTTGATCTGGATAAGGGATTTGAGTGATTTTGAATCAGTTTACAGACAACTCCAAACTGGGCCAAAATATTAATATGCTGGAGAGAAGGAAGGTTCTACAGAGAAATCTGGACAGGCTAAATTAATGGAATGAGGTTAATGGTATGAAGTTCAAGAAAGTGAAATTCTGGGCCCTGCACTTGAGTCACAATGACCCGATGCAGTGCTAGACTGGGGGAAGAGTAGCTGGAAAGCTGCCTGCAGAAAAGCCTTTGGCATGCTGATCAACAGCAGCTGAACATGAGCCAGCATGTGCCCAGGTGGCCAAGAAGGCCAACGGCATCCAGGTCTGTACTAGAAATGTTGTGGCCAGCAGCACCAGGGCAGTGACTTGGACCAGGGCAGCATTTGGCAGTGGTGAGGCCATACCTTGAATCCTGTGTTCAGTTTTGGTCCTCTCACTTCAGTAATGACATTTAGGTACTAGCACACATCCACAGAAGGGCAAGGCAGCTGGGGAAGGGAGCTAATGTTGTTTAGTCTGGAGAAAAGGAGGCTCAAGGAAGAGCTTGATTCTCTCCATGACTAGCTGAAAGGAGGTTGAAGACAGGTGGGGGTCTCCACTTGGAAATCATATCTGTAGATATTCAAGAGGTTAAAAGGTGCATTCAGGGTCAGGCTGAGAGCATCAACAGTCCAAAAGCGAGACTACTTTTCAACTTCATCCATAAAAAACATATGTGAACAGTCCACAATAGTAAATTGTAGTTCAATGGCATCATAAACTTTCAGGCTGATTGCACTGTCATAGTCAGGAATACAAACTTAAGAAATGCTGGTATCATTAGAACCATGTATTACAAGCTAGAGACAAGTGAAATAGAGGATAACTTTCTCTATTCCTCTAGCAGGAAGAGAAAGAGAAGAAAACAGTGATAGAAACAGAACATGAAGAAGATGAAGCAAAATAATTTTTTAGATTGCTTTTTAGTATTTTGTCTCAGCTATAAAATAATGTAAAATTTCAGCTGAAAAAGCAGCATCCTGGAAGTGATCATACAGATAACAATTTTCAAATACTCCTTTTATAATGATGTGTCATCTGGAGGCCAAAAATATCATTCATGCATAAGCTTGGGTAAATGTTATTTACATGACAGCGGGAGAATCTGCTCTTAGGTTATGACAGTCTTTACTCCTACCAGGAGCAGTCTGGCAACCCACACAATGGCCCTCAGATGAAAGAGAGCAGAGCAAATAATTATTATAATAGCATAACATAAGACAGAGAAATACAGAAATTAGGGGAAAAGTGTTGTAAAAGATGACTTCCATCCAGTACTGAGGAAGTCTATAGATTACATTAGCTGCAACTTCTAATGAGTATTTTTGTAAACCTATGTATCTTTGTACCATACAGATTTTGACAATTCCCATAGCATAAAATGACTCAAACTACCATTACAATCAACAGCTTCTACAATCAACTGCAGGAAATGGTAGGAAGATGCTGAAATGTCTTTTCTGCCACATTGTCATTCAGTAAGGCTGACCTCAGGCCATTTTTTTTCCTTGCTGATTAGACCATCTCTGACAGCAGCCATGACTCCAGTCTGATACACAAAAATAACACAGTAATTCATTGTTGCTGGGATTTTTTTTGTTGTCTTGTCATTCTATGCAGAATTCTAACATATTTCCTATGTCAAGAATGCATGTAAAGGGTCTTACAATAGATTTTGAGGAGTTAAATGACTACCACTGTCTTTGCTTATTTTATATCGCTAGAATTACAAGCTGGGAAAAAAAGGACAGCCTTGCCTCTGAGAAGGTGCAAACAAGGACTTTCTACCTAGGCACCTGAAAAAAACCCCACAACTTCCTGCTCCTCCTCACTGTTTCGCATTGTCACATTGCAACCTGATGCTGCCTTAGTTTACAAATATTTCTGTAGCTGGTCTGAAAACAGTGTGGTAGTGAGAGGCTTACCTGTTACTCTCTGTTGTATTACACTACTAACAGCTTCTGTGTAGTCTGTCTTGGGTTGAGCTGGCAAACTGCCAACTGCCCAAGTACAGAGTGAGAGCTTCCCTCCCCTCACCAAGAAAAGGGAGGAAAGGGAAAAAAACCCCTTCAAACTAGGCTTATGTTTAAACTAATTGTATGTATTTATATAGAAAAGAGAAAATTAAGAAAAAACTACAATATAACACACAGACAAGTTAGATATATCAGCAATTTTCTACCTCTTATTGAAAAAACAGATTCCATCACTCTAGATCTATAAGCACCCCAAAAGACACTCAGCAAGAAACAGAAGGTATAGCGACAAAGTGTTTCTACTTCCCTGAACTCAAACAAAATGCAAATAGAGGCAGCAGCAGCAGGGCCTACTCCAACAAGACAGCAGCTGCGTGTCTTGCCTGTACTTCAGCCACGATGGAACTGAACAAACACCTCTTACTTTTGTACTCATATCTTAGGTTTTTGTCATCTGGTATGAAATATTTCCTTGGTTACCCAGTCAGGTGACAGCTGTCTCCCAATCCACATAGATTTTCTGAGCCTGTTAATTTGAGGCCTAGCTAAAACCACTACAGCAGTCTGGTATTTTATTTGCTTCCAGTACTCTCCCTTTTATCCTTTTGAAGGTAGTAGTCCAGACATAATGCAGGACAGCACAGTACAGTGTTCCCCGAAGCACCCTACAGAAGGCTAATAACCAAATAAACTAAAAATCACTACAGAGTGAGTAGTGTAGTGCTTTTTTAGTAATATCAGAATTACACAAGTGCAATTCTATTGATGTCAGAGAGCTCAGGAAGTGGGAACAGAACACTGAATTTCAGCTTTAAAAGCAAAGTTGGCTGTTTCATCTCTACAGACATTATAGTGGAGACTTCTCTGGTGCTTATTCATTGCAAATTAATAACTATTATGGCTTGCCTTTGAATTAGAAAAAGCAGTTGACTTGAAAGAGCAAAATAATAATTTGAAATTATGAGAACAGTCTGAGATGAGTAGTTCATTTTTTTCATTTTCTTTCCAGTGGATTGTAAATTATTATATATCCTATAACATGTAGGAGCATATAATTTTAACCAATATGTTGCAAACAATATATGAATGTATATGGCAAGTAATTATGGTGACTTTCTTGCTTCAATGTAAAATTTGAAAAAAGATGGATTACTTCAAAAAGACTTGCACATCTTTTTAGGGTCCAGGTAGAAAGGGAGGATTGCACATCCAGAACACACCCAGACAGAGCACCATACATTCCCTGCAATGCCGGTAGTCACGTTAGCTACATATCTTCTGTAGGCTTTATTGGCATCCATTTGTCTTAACCCTGCCTTGGAAAATGCAGAAAAGTTAAAGAATGACAGAGATCTCTTCCAGCAGTATTTGCCTCTATTGTGTCTTTTTTTAATTACTTTTTTCTGAAAAGAGAAATCAAGTTTCATGAGAAATATTTCATAAACAATAATATTCAGAGTCACATTTTTATTCATTTGTTCTTTCTGTTGCTAAAAGGCCACAGACTTAAGATTCTTGCTGGATTAAATTAAAATTAATTTGAAGCATCTTCCCTATTTAGTGGCACCTGCCAAATGAATTACTGAAATGGTCATATTTCTTCAGTGACAAAACATACATTCCATTTAAAAATTAGACAGCTGTTGTCTCTGGGGTGTACGTGTGCAACAGAAATTAGCCCTTTAACTTTTCCACGATTTCTAGAGGATGATGTCCTAGAAGGAATGTAAATTCCATTGTAAAGCCGGGACACAGTAGGAGTGTAAGGAGCATTTAAGCAAGATTTCCCATGAGTCCAGAACAAGTGTGAAAACACAACCCCTACTTTGGAAATTGCTTCAAATTGCTTCAGGTTGTCCTCTGAAACTGTCAGTAGAATTAGAAACCTATTTGAAAAAGTAAAGGGTATAAGAAGGTAAAAGACACATCAATAACCATTCTGGGCTTTTCTCAGCCACTGTACTTACCAGTGGCATTGGCCTCAGCATCAGTCCTCAACAGTGCTACAGAACACATGATGTAGCTCTTCCACACTTTCTGGATTTGAGTTGTGTCCTCATGCATTCATGAACATTTTGAGTAAGATTAAAGCAATTACACTTTCTACATCACACAACATGCAATGATGTAAATGGTTTCATAGTTAAAACTGTGAGATGTTTTAAAGCACAGAATAAGGAAACCAACAAGTTGGCAAGATGTCTGCTGGGGAACTCTAAGGACATTTCTGTGTTAAATGATGATTGATAGTAATTTTGGGAATGCAATCTGTAATTTACAGTCAATGGAAAACTATTGCATATGAATATGTGCTTTGATGTGTTATGCCATCTTGATACTGTGTAGCTGTTCTCATCTTTCTACTTGTTTGTTGTATCTGTCTATTTCAATGTAGGAAAAATATAAACCGTAATGTGAAATATATTCTTGAAAAATACTGAAGTGACCATGATAATTTCAATTCTGATAATGGATAATAATATTTGTAAAAAATCACATATAAAGAAAAGGACTAATTTTCTTTTGCTTAAAATGTCATAAAGCATATGTGTGCCAGCAGACAAGTCCATGCTGAACACCAGTAGCCTTATGCTTGTATTATTTCTTTTTGCCTTGTGAAGCATTTAAAAATTTTCAGAGTTTAAAAGGCTTTTCATGTACCTGAAGATTATTAAGTCTATCCAAAAAAGATGTATGTGGCCACAGGCTCTTTGAGACTATATCAAGAAGAGTTTCTGTCCCACTTATTGCAAAAGCTAGTCCAGGTTTGTCATTTAGGACTACTTTTGGAACCTGGACTGTTCTCATATTTCCATTTGGTACTCCAGATTGAAAGGATTGTCTTGAGTTGAGCTGGCAAAATGACAACTGCCCAATACAGAGTGACAGAGCTTCCCTCCCCCCCCTGCTGAGAAAAGGGAGAAAAAGAAACCTGGAAACTCAAAACAGGTTTATCTATTATACAGAAAGGAGAAAATTAAAATAAAACTACAATATAACACACAGACAAGTTAGAAATAACAAAAAATAACTCCTCACTCTCCATTGAACACAAATCTCACAATTCTAGCTACAAATCACTCCAGAGAACTCCATCCCCTGAGGGGCAGACGCAAGCAGAAAGAAGACTAAGAACAAACATTTTACTTCCCTAAGATAACATGTTGGTAAGTTGGTGCTGTGCCTGGTCCTCCCATTCCTCCTGGGATAGCACAGTGTGTCCTGCTGGGACCACTGTTATTCAGAAACTGAGAAACTTCTCCTACTCTACTGTATTTGTATCTCAGTTTTGCATCACCTGGTATGAAATATTTCTTTGCTTGCTTAAGTCAGGTGTTATGGGTTTAGCTAGGTGTAGGCCTAAATTTAGGCTTTAGATTTCAGAGTAGGACTGAGACCATCAGCTGACTTGAGCTGGGCTGGGCTAGCTGACAGCTGATTGCTATGACCAATAGTCTTTCATACCATATTCCAACATCATCTCAAAATACAAAAGCTGGTGTAGGAGTGACTTTGGCAGTTCCTTTGCGCTGTGGTCCCAGAAGGACACACTGTGGCATCCCAGGAGGTATGGGAGGACTAGGCCCAGCACCGGCTTACCATCATGTTATCTTAGGGAAGTAAAATGTTTGTTCTTAGTTTTTATCTCTGCTTGGGTCTGTCTCTGGGGAATTGAGTTCTCCAGAGCGATTTGTAGCTAGAATGGTGGGATTTGTGTTAGATGGGGAGTTATTTTTTGTTATTTCTAACTTGTGTGTGTGTTATATTGTAGTTTTCTTTTAATTTTCCCCTTTCTGTATAAATACATAAACCTGTTTTGAGCTTCCAGGGGTTTTTTCCTCCCTTTTCTCCGCAGGGGAAGGAAGGCTTTGACTCTGTATTGGGCAGTTGGCATTTTGCCAGCTCAACTCATGACATCAGGTGACACCTGCTTCTTCTAATCTATGTCAGGTTATCAGGACCTACTAAAATTAAGGTTTACATCTAGGCCTAACTAAAACTACCACAGCATTTATATTGAACTCCATCTCACAAGGCTTTTATCAAGGGTCAAGCTTGCCACAGTGGGTCAGGTACACGTAATTTTTAGACCCAATCACTTTGATGCTTTCTACAACATTCTCAAAAGGCTATTGAAACACTGGTGCTGGATGTAGCTGCCCTTCTATTAAGCCATGGCAGCTGTAAAGAGATCACACTATTTCCTTCCACCGGCAGTCCTAAGCATTGACTGTGAGTGCTATGAATATACAACTGGGACTCCTAATGTACATTGCAAGTGCCATGAAGAAAAAGGTCACCTGCTCCACCAGTCCAAGGCCCAGAAAAATAGCAAGAGACAGAGCAGATCTTCAGCCATATTCAGAATTTTCTTGGGTTTAGCTACATTAAATGCAGTGCAACATCTGTTTTGAACTGGATAAACCAATGAATTGTAACCATAGCAGCCTAAAAGAAGTTGCAGGGATCTTTAGTCAGTGGTCCAAGTGAGAGCAGATAGTTTAAACAAATCAGGAATATTAGTCATGCACTATATTTGCAATTCTTTTCCAACTGAGCACCTTTGTGTGGCAGTAAGCAACTCAGTTTCAAAATATGCTTTAAAATACCTGACAATCAATTTCAGATTCCTTAACTCTTAAATAATTTCTCCTAAATTCAAAGAATAAAAATACAAAAAAACCCCAAAACCCCCAAACACACAAAACCAAACCAAACCAAACAAAAAACCAAGAACCAGAAATAATACACCCCTCTCCCCCCTTAAAAGAATAGAAAAAAAGTAGAAAGAAAAGCAAACCACCTCTCAGTAAAAGTAAAGACATTTGGACATTTGGACGGGGTTGGTTAAAATAAACATTTAGTTACTGCAAGAGGGATGATGTTGATTTCAACATTTGGTTTCTTTTCCTTTTTTATATCAAATGACTGAGCTATTTCCTGGAAATTTTAAATTGCGATGGTTTGTATTTCCAAGTATCTGGTGGAAATTTGAAAATCGGCCACCCTAGACTTAAAATTGTCAGCCACCCTAGATTTTAATTATTCTGTTGACTGTACCAAAACGATATGAACACAGAGAGCTTGTTATCATGATCCTTTGTACAATAAACATAAAAATTAGAATTGTTTTGCTGTCTCTCTGAGAGGTAGAACAGAGTTTATGACTCAAGGAAATCAGATCCCTGTTATGAAGCACAGATCAGGTACAATGTGGAAAACACAAGCAAAAAACTCCTTTTCCTACCCTGACTTACAATTTTTGCTTGATAGACATTGGTGTGGTAGTTTCTGTTCACTTTCTTTGTCCTGTGCATACATTTTGCAATGCAGCTCCTACCTTGAAGACCTAAACTTTCCAATGGCACCAGCTACCCCAAATATGAGGGAAGGGGAAAGAGAGGGAGGAGGAGTAGAGCAGAAACAACATATCTTACAAGACTGAATGACACAGAGAGGGCAAAACTGTGTTGAGTCAGCAGCAGCACAGGACGAGGTTACTAGAAAGGAAAAAACTGCTGCTGTTTTTCTCCTGGCTCAGTGGCTGCAGTGAATTTCCCCTGGCAGAGGCTGCATTGCATTTCTCCTGGCTGAGCAAGGAATGATGCTTAAGAAAACAGTGTAATTCATTATTAACTGAATTCTTCAGGGATTACTTTTACTTTGGATTCTGGAGTTTCTCAAGGCAAAACACCTAGAGTTTTGCTTCTGGGTTTGCTTAAATACCTATAATCATATCTCTGTGACCATTAGACTGTTTGTTACACTGATGATCTACTTTCACTGCTTCCTGGACCAGGCATTTGCCATGTGATGTCTAGACAAACTGTCAGGG
Organism: Willisornis vidua nigrigula; assembly: GCA_021164005.1. Taxonomy (NCBI): domain Eukaryota; kingdom Metazoa; phylum Chordata; class Aves; order Passeriformes; family Thamnophilidae; genus Willisornis; species Willisornis vidua. Next base: position 4,791,959 of record JAJPCS010000018.1, read on the forward strand.
CTTTTGTGCAAATCAGCTGCACAACATAAAGTACTACATAGGGATCTACAAATGTTGATGTAAGTGTATTTATACCACAGCAATCATCTCAAAAACTATACAACATCACAAAAGCATGACTGAGAACAGCAGCTGGGCTCAAAGGACAAGTGCACATGGGAGTGGATGACACTCTCTGTGACAGGTCTTTGGTATCTGCAGGGTATTCACTTTCATTAAGATAAGGATGTGGATGCCACTCTACTACCACTACTTTGTATGTATAACACAACTCATATTAATAACAAATAAAACACTTTCACTAATGGTAAACTGAACCTAAAACTTCTTGCAACTCTCTCAATACTTCAACATTCATAAATGCACTGGAATGTGTGCAGATCAACAACCAGACATTAACATTCTTCTAGAGCTGACCCTTTAGTATAGTCAATATTTTTTTAAAATTTATCAGCTAGAAATGAAAAGCATAATCAAATCTCTAGCTTTAGTACTTTTGCATCCCCAGGGCACAAATGAAACATTACAACCAGGAAAATACGTGACACTGTCCACCCCCATATCTATCCGTTCTGTCTCTCCCTCCCTAAATGAATGTTTTACAATTATAGTTTTGAAGAGCTTCTAAATGCAAATGCATGTTCTTGCAAACATAATTGCCTAAACTTGCAGAGGAAAATTATAAAAATTTTATATATTCTTGCATGCATATCTTATTTTTATTGATAAAGAATTTAATTATTTCTTTTATTTCACATTTTCTTTTGTTAATTAAACTGTTCCAGTAAAACATTACAGAGTGTCACCCTCAAAACAGTTTTGCATATTACTATGTCAAAATTAACTGGAAAAAATCTTTAAAAAGCAGCATAGAAAGTTGGTTAACTTTATAAATGCATTTCCCATGAAAATGGTGAAACAAGATACAGAGAATTTCTAGATGTAAATGAAATGAAAACCTCGTAATATATTCTGATTCAGTGGTGGAAGCAGATATACTAACTTATTTTCAAACATCATTACTTTATAATTAATTCATGAAGAGTCATGTCATGTTTACATTTTACATTCTTCATTTTTATATCATGTCTAATGGAAGAGGGACTGACAAATTCAGGGACTGTGAAAGGAACTACCTTGTATTTTAAGGAAAGCTACAATAGGAATATTTGCTAAAATAAAACAAAGCAAAACAAACAAACAAACAAACAAAAAAAAAACAAAACAAACCCCAAAACCATTCCAGAACACCACATGCACAAAGCAACAAATACCCAGCCATGGCAGATGGGAGTAGTGGTGGGGAGGGGTCAAGCGTGGATGTGTGTTTGTGTGTGTGCACTCTTTCTCCGGCAAGTGTCAACAGCTACATCTAGTGTTTAGAGGCAGTATGACAAGTTCTCTACAGCCAAACTGTATCTTAGGAAAGCATTATGTATTCTGAATTCAAGAGAGAATCAAAAACAGTGTAGAGCTATGTAACAGCACTGATGTTTCACTGAAAGTACTTTTTTTTGTGTGTGTTTTTTTTGTTTTTTTTTTTTTTCCAGCTAGTCTTGTGCAAATTAATCTATGGAGACTGGGGTCTCTTTGTCATTGTAAGTTTTCAGTTGTGTATTTGTAAGAGTTTCATTTATGATACTTGTGTATTTTCCTTATAATAGGCTAAATACACATATAGATGAAATGAACTTGACCTTATAAAATTCGAATTCTAAGATTTACACTTTGTGGAGTGGGATTAAGCAAGTTCAGGTAATTTATAGCGTGTTCATATCCGAGTTTGATAGAAACACTTAATTACAGCATTGTTTCGAGACCTGGTAGGTGGACCACAGATTAACAAGATCTACAAATCTAGAAATATTTTGTTTCAGTGATGGGTAAAGTATAGCATAGAAAACAATACTAAATATGGTAATGTGCGCCTTCTCTAGCTATAATAATTTGCCACTGCTTTTGTAAATCTGAATTCTTTAGAAGCAGTGTGTTCAGCTTTTCCGTATTTTATCCAGCTGAACGAAGGAGGTACTTCAATAGATTAGAAAACAAGACACTAAAAACTGAAGCCCAGATTTTTAAAGAACTTTTTGTATATGTTATTTCAATAATTTAAACAAAATTGGGCATATAATAAAAGCCTGAAGCAATTGATAACATTGGGCACATGGAAAGCCAGGCTAATTTTAAAAAAATAAATTTATGTAGATTTATCCTTATGTTAGGTGAACATACAGGGCTCTTTAGCTGTAAATAGTAAAATCCCAATTTTCCATAATATTCTGAACTATTTTATCTGTCTTTACTCCTACAGACTGGAAAACACTGTGAGGGTAAGACCATCGCCTGAGATTGAATTTCTGTTGTCCCTGTTCTCACCTTAGTCACGAGGTGGCACCAGAGCTCAAAGTTTTGTAAACACCATGCGGAAACTCAGTCTGCCTTCTGCTACGCTCCCGCCAATTCATTATTCGTTTTGCCAGGGTAAAGTCAAAAGGGTCAGAAAAGCATTTACAGTGAAAGAGAACTGGAAGAATCTGTTCAGTTCATGCAGGAGATGGCTGACCATAAAGCAATAATAAGTTAAATGTGACAAATGTAGTGCATTTTATCGAACAGTAGTGACTTAGTGCTATTTGAGGCAATGGTTTTCCAACACTTTCTAATTGATTTCAAAATCACTATTCCTTAAGAAACCTTTTCCTGATGAAAATTCAGGGTGATTCCTTAGTTTACATGGTTACTTTGAAGTTACCCCCTCACAGAGTATTTTTCTGCTTATAGACTACAAGTGTATAATGATGAAAAAACCCTCATATTTCAATATTACTTTTGCTTTTCTTGTGACCCTTTGGTCCTCTCCTCAGCCACCAACTTACAATAAGGTAAGTAAGCCTTTGTCACGAATTTCACTATGGTCTCTTTTGTAATGTATTTACTGACATTTCCTTTCCTCTTGATTTCATCACTTACCTTCTCTTCATCAGCTTTAAGTGGCTGGATGACCATTCCCGTTAAGTGAGTGAGCCACTATTCCTCACAACTCTGAATGCAATAATCCCCACCCTGCTCAAACTCTAGTATATGATTTCCAATAATATCATATCTGTTTTTAAAACATGACAGGCTACTTGCCTCCTATCCCACAATCACACTTGATTAAAGTTGTCTTCATTTTTGTAGGTTGCTATGAAAATACTTTCCCCAACTCTGAGGAGGCATTATAAAATTCACAAAAATAATAAAAAATAATATAAAATTCTTTGTGTTTCATTAAAATTGTGGTGAAAATTCCACCACTTTGACTATGCCCAAGCAAACTTTCCTTTGGAGAGCCTGCGTAAGCACCAAGCAGTTCTATTCAGAACTTTATTGTGGTAGACTTTTTTGTTCAATTTTGACAAGTTTAGGAAAATACTTAAAAATACCTATCTTTTTATTATTTTATCTCTCTTATTTTTCCAAATACTGGTGATTAATTTCCAATGTTTATTTGGAAAACAGCTGCAGGGAATATGTAAACATCCTTCTTTGGTACAAATCTGTGGACTCATCCCATGCCTGCAGCTCAGCATAGAGAAAGGCATGCTGTTGAATGGAGTCCTTAGGGTCTTTGATTTCAAACTTATTTGCAGTGATTTTATGTGACATTTTATCCTTTGATGCAAAAAGATTAGTGCAAACAAGACCTGAACAAGCCTTACTTACTTGTCTTCTGTGGCAACTCAGCTTTTCTTAACAATATTCTGACCAGAGTCAGACTACTTAGACCTTCACTTTCATTTTGCTGCTGATGCTTCTATTAATATGCATAAGAAAAAAAAGGACCATTTCTACTGGTCCATTTAATTTTGTGTCTCTCCCCTTTACTGCTGCAGCATTGTCCTTTAGGACAAGGATTGCCCTTTCTTAATGCCATGAAATAACCTTTCCACTTGGGTGTCAGCATAACTGAAAAACTTTTTTTTTTTTACTTTAGAAACATCCCTCACCTCTGCTCAGATCATCATGGGGCTTTCTGACGGTGAAATAGAGGGTGCAATCTCTCTGTTCCTCAAGTATTAACCTCAGTCCTATTTTTTGCGTTACAAAACTTTCTGGATTGTTGGTCATTGTTGCAAACAACAGTTGGTTGCATATTTCCCATGAAAATTACAAATTGTAATAAATATGTCTTAACATTGAAAACACTTGTGAAATAGCCATATGAGCAGAATTTTTTAAAAAGCTTCTTGTTTTTTTGTCGTATATGGAAGTAGTTCCCTCGTCATGCAGAAATGTGGGCCTGTCAGACAGGAATGCATGCCTAGGGAGTTTTAGCTGGCTTGCTGCAGTAGTAAAATTGTGACTTCTTGATACACCATTACACAGATCAACCCTTCCTCTTCAAACCAAGCAGCATTTGTAGAAATAGACACAAATAAAATACAATCAAAATGCAACTACTTTTGCCTCTAGCAAAGATGCATACATACAATACTCTAAAATAGAGTGAAATATCTTAAAATGAGGAGAATTGCTTATAATGCAGCAATGTAATAGTTTCCTTTGTTGTATGGTCCTGCAAAACTCCAATTAGATAACAACTGTTTTTCTATTAATAGCATGATTATACTACCTCCTTCTCTACTCAAAATGAAAATTCTAATTGATCACTTGTTCACATTTTGAATAGTTAAGCTGGGCTCTCACAAAGAACATGCTACTGCTGACACCCTCTTGAACTCAGGCAGAAAAAACCTCCTTCAAATAAATTTAAATTTTAAATCATTACTTCTGCTTTAATTAGTAGTTTTTAAAGCTTGTTATACCTTTTTTTAACCAATTTTTTGTGGATATACCTCTAGAAAATATTCTTTCTTATGATGATGAAATCAGATTCTTTCCTTTTACATAGCTGTAGCTCCTCTCAATTTCACAAGGACTGAAATGTTGAAACAAGAGTTTCACCACTAGGCCTAATAATCTATTGATTACCAGTTAATGAGTTATGAGCCATTTCTCTAAGGGTCCAGACAGCAATATAGATAGCATCCATTCATTCAAATTTCTTAAACTGTATTTGGTTGTTACCTATGTCAAAGAGGTTGTTACAGTATGTATCCCTTATATACCTGTTGGTAGCAGTGTTCCCCAGGACTCAGGTTTGTGGCCAGTACATCTTTATTGATGGTCTTGACATGGGGATTCAGTGCACACTCAGTAAATTTGCAGTTGATTACAAGCTGGGTGAGAGTGTTTATCTGCTTGAGGGTATGAGGGCTCTGCAGGGAGACCTGGACAGACTTGATCAGCTGAGGACAGCTGCAAGAGGTTCAACAAGGCAAAGTGCCAGGTCCTGCACATGGGTTGCAGCAAGCCCATGCAGCGCTACAGGTTTAGGGAGTAGTGTTTTGAGATCTGTTCGACACAAAGGAACTTGGCATGCTGTTTGACAGCCAGCTGAACATGAGCCAGCATTGTGTCCAGGTGGCCAAGAAGGCCAATGGCATCTGACTCCTGAAGCAATCAGTCTTGTATCTGGCTTACATAAACCCTAGTTGAAGTGAACTGGAAAGGTACAAATGTAGCTATATTGTGTGATATTGCTACATTATTTTTTTATTCAATTTTTTACTAATTTTTCTCTCACTTGAAATTAAATGCAGAATGGTAACGAAGGACATACAAAGTTCCATGTGGGTTAATTTTATTTTTAAAAGTTTATTTGCGTAGAATAAATGAAAACTTTACAATTTTCACAAATAAGAAATAGAAACTTGAGGGCATTCTCTGGATAAATGATGAAACAAGAGATATTAATGCAATGCAGGATAAGGATACTGAAAAAAATACATTCTGGGTTATGTTTGCAACATAATACATATGGACTAAGCAACATTCCACAGAAACCTCACTGTATAAAACCTGCCTTATATATAGACCGGCAAATACAAAAACCTTCAGCAACTGGGCTTGAGTCCATTTCAGGAACATGAAACTTAGTTATCACCTCCACATAAAGCCACCAGGATGTTTTCATAATTCCCTTTGAGTTCATCCTGTTAATTTAAGCACACACACACACACACACACACACACACACACACACACACACACGCACACACACAAACACACACGCGCGCACACACACACACACACACAGATGTTAGAATACAGGTCATAATTGAAATAAATTTCAATAAGCATTCAATATACATTTGCTAAACATCAGCACTTCACCTAACTAAATGAATAACTTGATAGCACACGTGTTAACCACAGACTGAGCTGCAACCAAGTACCCTCAGTGAATTTATTTATAGGACCTAGAAATAAACACATGCATTTCTAGAATGGTGCAGATATAGACAAAGCCAGAAGGTTTAATTGTGTAAATAAAGAGGAGAAGTAGAAGATTTCTATCCATCCAAGAACTTAAGCTTTTCTTTTCTAAAGTGAAAATTTCTTCCTTGACCAGAGATGTCCAACGGTTGTTAATAATAAAACACTATCCACATGGTGTTTAGGAGATCTCAAACAAAGGATATTAGTACAGCAATAATCTATTTAACATGGGATTGCTTATTCAGCTTGATAAAAACGGATTATGTTTATTAAGTTTGCAGTGTAATTGCCACATGCTTTGCTTTCTCTAATTTGAATCTACTTTTCGGAGACATATGAAATGTTCAGTGTAGCCAAGCTATGCCTCAAGACATTTGAATGGAATTGCCACTTTGGAACATGATGAGGTAATGTAATAGCATAAAATTACAGATCATATGTACTCATGAAGGAGGAGTAAAAATCACCTTTGGCACCTAACTGAAAAAGTAACAGACACCAAGAGAAATCAAAAAGGCATTTTGATACTTGTGAGGAGTGCATTTCTACTCCAATCAAGACTTTTTACACTACTAGCTAGGTGTTCTAGGTTTATTCAAGTCTCTAACTGGTTAAATTTTCTAGAAAATATATTGGGTAGTCAGACTCATTTGAGAAAATAATTTTGTAAGTTAACTCATTTACTTAGGTCACTTGGAAAGGCAGACAAATAAATATTAGTAGAAAGTAACATGCATTTGCAGGAGTATCTCAAATGTTACAAATCAATAGCCAGTTTTGTCAAGTATCTCCCATAGAGCTGTCAGGGAAATTATTTCCACTGTCCTGCCAAGGTACTCTTCATGTCTGCCTAAATACAGGAACTTGGGGATACTGTAATCTCCATTCAGCTCTTGGCTTATACTGTAAAATGATATCCTGAGATATGTATCATTACTGAAAAATTAATATAACTTTTTTTGACAAGAACATTAACCCAGAAAAGGAATTAGTTTTACCAGCATGTGGACCATCGGAAACATGAGTTACTCAGCTACAATGAGATACTCAGTTTAAAATACTGACTGAAGAGCAGAAATGTTAACAAATCTTTACCTGACTTCAAAAATAATTTAGTTGTTTTGAATTTCATACATCACCAGAGAGAAAACCTACCATAATGGCTTGGTGGAGAGAGATGCCATACATCCTCTTGTAATAGCCTTTTATCTCATTCATATCCACTTCATGGCGTGAAACCATGATTCTGATGAGGTCTTTGTGCCGTGTCCCAACACCCTGTTAAAAGAAAAAAAAATGAAAAAAAAAGAAAAATAAAGGGGGTGGAGGGGGGTGGAGGGGGGTTGGGGGGGGAAATGGGGGGGGGGGGGGGGAGGGGAGGGGAGGGAAGAAGAATAATACTACTTTTGTCATTGAAATATCTGTAATCAAGTTCTGTGTGTTAATCCATTAGACTTCTTTGTGGGTGAACAGATCCTACATTCTTGTCCTTTAATCATAATGCGGACCTCTCATATCTGCCTTCTGTTCCCTATGAGCACAATTCACTTCTGACAGGCTACCTCAACCCAAAATTTTTTTTACACATTTCTTTCTTCTGTTTCCTGAAAACAGGCATCTGCATTACAGTGTTTGCTAGACACCGGAGACAACCCAGACTTCACTGTGGGGTTTTTTGTTTGGTTTTTTTTTTTTTCAATAGTGCAATAATCTGAATTTTCATAATGTTTCACTCAATTTTTCAACTACTGCTCCTAAACAAGTCACAGGATTTATGACAATATCTGCACAGTAGACTCTTTTATGATCTCCAGTTGCCTCACTCAACCTAACTGAATCTCACTCAACTCACTTCCAAACTTGCCAGAAGGATCATTAATGTCTCATCAAAGACTTTCATGAGATTCTTGCTCTATAATTGTTCTCCTATTTCCTTTTCACTCATATTTTTGTGGTTTCATAAGAAAAGTTTCAGTCAGCTATCTGTTACTGTTGACAGTGAAAGATATGTGTGGATGGGCAGATACCCTCCTGAACACACTGTAGCACACAGGTAACTCCTCCTATGGAAAGTCTCTCAGGCTTCCAAGGAAGCAACAGTAGGAGTGAGCAAAATACACTGAATTTCCTTCCTCAGTCTTTTTCTATCACACAAGGGGCTTAGAGAGCTCTAGGTAGCTTGCTATTTTTCAGCTTATAAAGCACCTCATGTTTACAAAGAGAAGTACTTTCTTTATGTTACCTTCATCGCCAAATGGAGTTTTTCAGCAAAGAAAGCTGGCTTGCTTGTGGAACACTTCACTGTAATGAAGGAGTGAGATAATGTCACTTTTGGTGTAAAACTAAAAAGTAACAAAAGACAAAAGTCTGGCAAGAGAACACTTTAAAAACAGTCTCATTGTTCCTACCAGCAAATCCCCTTTATGTAGTTCTTTGTTACCGGTCTTGAAAATATGGAAGAAGCAGTTTCTTTCCTCTGTCTATTCAGAAAGCAATTCAGTCAGGGAAGAATAGTTACTATAAAGACAAATTTGCTCTCCCTAGTTTACTGCCACAAAATCGAGGACGGTGTTGCAGTTCCCAAGAAGAAAAAGATGAAAGCATTTAGGTCTTTTACATCAAAGCTGGAGGTTTGATCTGATGTTTTGCAAACCATGTTATCATAAGTACTTGCCTTTCACTTCTGATATTAAGAGGAATCAGATGGGAACCATTCTTTTATTCAAAATACGCTTGATAAAAAATATCCTGTGATATATAAGCTGAGAACAAGATGGGTGTCTGGCTCCTGATTCCATCCCTGGTCCACTAGTAAGCGCGAGCCTCTGTCTCACCTTATTGTTCATGAAGAACAGTCATTTACTTATTATGAATATTTTATTGAACACAGCCTCAGAAGGAAATTTGTTATATTTTTAATAATCATATGTGTTTTCATGAAACTTGGATAAGATTGGGTTTGAGTGAAGACAGGTCTAAAAACTATTGCACTTTTGATATAAATTGTGCTTGTTCTGATAAGTCTTTTTGGCATATTGACTTCTTATAAAGGTTTTTCTATTTGACAATTCATCTGTTCCTCTTAAAGGACCTTTTCACATATCAGGAGAGATATTTCTACTCATTCATCAGCTTTAACTACTTTTAGAGGAGTCAATTAAATCACTATGATTAGATTAGAATTTTTTTCATTTAGGAGGTTTCTCAATGAAGGAGGTTAAGTTCAGAAGATTTTTCAATCAGCGCAAGTATGGCAAAAATAGAAGTTAAATTTTCATACAGTCAGTACATACGGCATGTTGCAATCTACAAAACTACTTACCAAGGGCAGTGAGGCAGTTCTCAATGTCACCTTTCAGCTCCAAATCCAGTACCTTGTTCATGTCATGCTTGCTGTATTTGCGATACTTCTGAAAGACTGAATAAGGGAAGAAAACACAGTGAATAGAAATGAAAATACAGTATTATCCCTGTGTTGCCTCTGGTTTATTCTGTCCCCACTGCTGCAGTGGAGGACTATTCTTATGTCATCTTTCTCATTTTCTTCAGGCAGCATAGTGTTAAAGAGCAGTGCTACTGCATGGAGTGTTGGAGTCAGAATACAGAAGGGGATTTGTTAGGATAGAAGGGCTCATTTTCCCATTGAAGTGTTACACTGACTACCAGAGCCTGTGACACTGTGTGATAGCCCTCTATCTAGGGCAAATTGGCTGAGGAGCAAAACTATGTGGGGAGCATTCAGAACTTATGCCACACTGATTTCTTGGCTAGCCCTTTGACGCTCCATGGTAACAGCCTAGATGATATTGCTCATCTCTACCATGGAAAGAACAGCCAAGTTGCCAGCTGCACCCTTAGCCAGCAAGAATGCTTCCAGCTACAAAGACCTTTGTAGCAGACAGAGTCGCATCTTGATAATCTATATCCTCTCTGAATTCATGAGCAAGCCAAGAAGGACAAAGTTTCATTCAACATACCACTTCGAAGATGTGGGTAGCTTCTTGTAGTAAGAACATTAATAAACACATTAATATCTGTTCCTTTCCTTTTCTCTCCTGCTTCATACAAGGCCTGTCATAAAGAAAATAGTAAAGTCAACATCAGAATAGTAAAAATGAAAACTCAAACTGCACTGTTGAGGATCATTGCTTGTCAGCAATGAACCCCAGTCCTTGACACAATCTATAATAAAACTCTACCGTACCTCAGACTAACTCTAGCTCTGCTGAGTAATACCTCACACTTCACTTATAATAGTACCTAGAGAAAACGTTGCAGCTAGAAAACCTATTTTCAGACAGTTTACAATCACCATCTAGCTCTTCTAGTTATACTACCTTCTTGAATGAAGTTATTTTTCAGTTATCATGATATGATAGCATTCTGCATGGGAGTTTAGGACTAGTAGGCTTTCCTAGGACTAACAAAATTAACTCTGCTATTAACTGGTCCAGTGTGCAGGAGAAGCCTATGCATCAAGTACTCCTTGTCTTTCCAGGAGTGGCAATTACTTGCAGTAAAGTAAGAAACAAACCGTCTTCTTCATTTTCCTCACCTCCTCAAATCTGTCAAAAAGTAATTATTAAAGTCCTTTAAACAGCACAAAAAGATTCAACAACACTCTGCATCAAGATAAATAGTTCTGAACTTGAGCTTAGACAGAATACTGATTTACTTTCCATATCTAGGGCAATGACAGAACTCCTAATATAGCAGGAATAAAAGCAATATTTCTCAATGACCTTTTTTCAGCTGATTTTTTTAAAAAAAAACAGTTTAAAATCTATCTGCATTTAAATTCCTACCATTATGTCAGACTTTATAGGTGAAAACTAAGGAAAGACTGCTAAGTTTTACGAAGACTTTAACAAAAATATTTCCACTAATGGTAGAAGAAATAAGGACTAGAACAGATGTTTGTTTTAGAATTATTGAGAAAATTGCTGTGAGGTTTACCCAATAATCTTGAAAGGTTTATCACAGTAAAGTAATAGCTATAGCTAACACACTGCAGAGTTGTCCTAGTTACAGTGGCCAGGACCAGTTTATCACTTTCTGGTGTAACTAAAACTGTGTATTCTACAACCTCTGTGTCATTTCTCATGCACTGTAAATAATAGAACGTTGACAGCAGCTACCTAGGGCACACCTCACATCTCAGGCTACAAGCTGGGTATTAGAGAACCAGAGGAGTGTTTCTGTTTTCACATCAATGACTCAGTCATGATAAGGCCCCTTCAGAAAGACATCAGCACCTTCACACCCAGCCTGAGGGATCATGTCTGGTAATGGGCCATCAAAGATCCAAACAATATTTGCAACTCCCCACCCTGAGGGAGGTACAAGGCATTCCCATCTGAACCTGAGCATATATCATCTTTGGGGTTGGGGACTTCTGGTACCACTTGTCAGGACATGAGAAGGACCAAAACCTCGACAGGATTGCAACTGTCACTCTCAACCAGACTGAGACCATCATCCTCACCAACAGGATTCCTTTTCTTTTCCTTTTTCCTCCCTTCCCTTCCCTTCCCTTCCCTTCCCTTCCCTTCCCTTCC
>JAJPCS010000018.1:4804243-4836745 GCA_021164005.1 Willisornis vidua nigrigula
CACCATTCTGTTCACATCCCTGGGTGCTGGGTTATACATCTGGTTTTTGTTCGTGAAAACCAGATTTTGCTCTGTATAATTGTATTTATTTTAATAATTTTATTAAATTGTAACTCTGACTAGTAATCTCTTTTGGAGCTGGGTCCATTTCTCCTGCTGGTTTACCTTTAAAACAGCACAAGATTTCACACAGGTCAAGGTATGCTACCTAGTTACAAACATCACCCTTGTCCTTCAATTCAAGAACTGTTTCATAAACAGCAGGAATATTGGGTCTAATTTCCTCACTTGTTGACCTTAAAATGGTCTTCACACTTTACATGAACTAGAAGAAGCCTTGCAGACACATTTCTGAAGCTAGATATTAGGGTAAAGATCAAATTTCCTTCCAATAATGAGCTTACATGAACATCATGTAGGTGAAAATATTACTTCATGTAAATTCTATACCCTCAGAAAAGACTGCTCTATAACATTCTCTGTTAGGTCTGCAATGTTTAGGATTCAGGCTGAACATATGCAGCTAGTGTAATCTCAGGTCAAAAGAAGTTCTACAGAGTGCCAAGTATGATCTTACCCTGGCATCATTGTCAGAAAGCTCATCATTCACATGAGGATCTTCACAACGGTCAGCCTACATAAAGAAATAAAAAAATGACACTGGTACTAACATCCATTCACTTCACTAAAGCTCAACATTTTAGAGTTCTACAGAACCATTCTCATACCAATATATACTGGAAATAGGTACAGTTATGTCAATCATTCTATGAATAAAGCTGTTTTCTTTGTAATCAATTGGAATTCACACTTCTAAGGCCTTGAGGTATTTCTGAACACCTACGTAAAAGTCCATAAGTATTCTTTCTTGATGTAAAATTGTAGAATTAGAACCAGTGATCTTCTCCCTGATGATCATTCAATAAACTTCTTTCAAGTTCATTTGAAAGCAAAAACTGAAAATCCAAGCCATGCACATGGACGTATCAAAAATTAATCCTGTGTGCATGTACAAGCTTCATGTACTATTACTCAAAAATCAAATGTTTATACATTTTAATGAGAAGCCCCAGTGTTTAAACTCATCTTTTGAACATAAATTTAAAAAACACACTTTGTCCACTTGTTAATTCCCTGCCTTTGTCCCATTATCTAACTACTGGAAACATACCTTAACAGCAGGACAAAAAGTTTATTTCTCTATTTGTAAGTATTTCTTAGATTTTTATTTCTAGCCAATTAACATAACATTATGCTTGTTGCCTTTTCAAGTGCTTAAAGACAGAACAAAAAAACCCACTAACAGATAAACAATAAATATATTTTACCCTAAAGGGTAGTGTTTTTTAAAATGCATTTTAGATAAAATCTCATTATAGTTAGAGTAAGGAAAATTACAGCTGGGCTAGAATATGAAATAAAAAGCAATGCAAGGAAATAAATATTACCCAGATCTATCTTTATTGTATGTCTCTCTAAAATAGTCTTGATAATATTGATTTTTTTTTAATAACAGACGATGTCACTCAAAATGCGTAAGCAGAGCATACCTTGGCTAGAGCAACCAAAGCCTTCTGAAAGTCACCAGATGTGTCAGAGATAATGTCTTGTATCAGATCTCTCTTCAGCACTGAAATCAAATTGTAGTTTGATTGGCCATCTGAAGTTGCCATCTGAGTTCACCAGAAAATTTTTAAAGGTCCTTTCCAAACCGTTCCGTGATCTTTGTCGGTCTTTCCTTAGTTCCCCACTAAAACATGCCCACTAGAAATGCCATTTTCTTACTTTCTCTCATTTAGCTTCTAGTGAAGGAGTATATTTTTATGGTATCCTATAAATCCTGAGATGTGCTGTAAAATTGGAGGTTAAATCCAAAATCTGATAAAAAATATCCTTCTCTAAGGTCTTGTGGGTAGCCTTGTCTTGGATTCTGCTTGTGAAATACAAAAGCTTTTTTCTGAGCAACTTTTGTTTCAGTCTTATTTCTGGCTGTTCTTACCAGGTACTGTACTCAATCACAATACTCTCCTGAAAAATCATACTATTAATTTGGGCTTGTAAGATTATATGAATAGAGATGTCTTAGAAAAATTGGCTCATAATCTCTGAAAACATGATTTAATTAGACAACACAGTCATCATCATGGCTAGGCTTCGCAAATGAAGATTTGGGAAGGGCTCTACACACATGGGTGCATCCTTTGAGCCTGGGCAGTGGAATTGTTAGGTGAGGCACAGAGTGTGCGAAACTGGCCCCACCGTTTAACTCCTGAGGTTCATCTGCCACGGCTGAGCAAGCTTGGATGGTGACAGTGAAGTCCTCAGGACTAGAACCTACAGTACCCAGTATTCCCAGGAGGTCTCTCATCCATGTATTAACCAAGCCTGACCCTTCTTAGCTTCTGAGATCTGATAGGACTGGGTGTCAGGGAGGTATTTAACTGCAGACAACACAGTAAATTTGACATATATGACTGACACCACATTACATTTTAGTAATTTCTTCAAATATTTTCCTCCTGTAGTTCACTGAATGCTCCTACTGTTAACATTGCCCGTGTTTCTAAATCAGCAAGACTTTTTTCAAGCCTAGTGATATCTTAAAATGTCAGCCAAGGTTTAGTTACGAGGGAAGAAAAACAGATGACTTTTACATGCATTTTAGAAAGAATTAAAATATCTCTTTCCATGAGACACCCAGAGTTTTGGCAGTGATGGTGTTGTATTGGGAACTACTTAAGTCAGAAAAAGTCAGCATGACCTCCCTCCTCCAGAGCTCCTTCAAATTTTTTGTGAAGTTTCATTTGCCTCCCATAATATTCTCAGCCTCTCATACTAAGAAATGAGGCTGTGACTCTAATTTGCCTACTACAGACCTATACCATCAGTACTTTTTTCTTGCTTTGGATTACCTTCTTCGTAGAATCTGTTGGCTTCTTTGATCTCTTTGTTGTTTCTTGAGACCAGAATCTCAATGAGGGTATTTTCATCAGTTCCAAGCCCCTGATAAAAGTGATTGAATTTTTAGAAATGTTATTCGATAGAGCAAACTTAAAATTTAAAAGATAAATTATATTAAAACCATTGACTTGACTTTGAAGGCACCCCATGGAATAAGAAATAAAAATTAAAAACATTGTGCTGCCATGCAATACTTTTATTTCAGCTGTTTTGTAATTATTTTTTATCACATTAAATACCCTGGTATCCAAAAACTACTCAAGGGACCAAATGGTGCATAAAAAAAGATAGTAGTGTAAAATCTAAGAAGAATAATACCTTCTTGTCTTTCTGTTTTATGTTATGTAAACATGTATGTAAACACTATGGGTCTCTATCTCTACATTAGCAACTAGTTTTCAGAAGGCAGAGAGAGTTCATGCTCACAAAAGAATCTCCTTTGACCCTGAAGTTCAGCAGAGATTACTGGGTCTTGCTCCATAACTAGAATTAGCAGTATAGATTTATTTTACACAATGGGGTTAAATAAAAACAATACACAAATTTGGAAATCAAAGTCCAGTGTAACTTACAGGCCCTAGTAATTACTTATGCTCTTAAAGAAAGTTTTCCTCTGAAGATTTTGCCTTACCTTCATAGAGGCTCTTAATTCTTCAGCATCAAATTGAGCTGGAGTTTTGAGCAAAGCCACAACAACATCTTCTAAATGGCTTTTCAGAACTTTTTTCAAAGCTTCTTCCAGACTCTGTCAGGAAGAATAAGAAGGACATTAAACTAATGAATGATAACAATGTAGCTGACGTTCAGCTACAACCAAAAAATTAGTCTGACCTCTGATGAATCTCAGGCTAAATCATTCCTTCACCTCCTACAAAGAATTATGATGTTCTATGTCAAGTTTTTTATTTGATACTTTTATGTTAATCAAAGCATCAGAGTTTTTCAGCAAACATTCTGGAATATTTTCACACATTGCCATTCAGCTATATTCACCCATTTACTGCATCGGAAGATTCAAAATAGGCCGCTTGTTTTTCAAGAGAAGGTAATGCTACATTGTTCTTAAAACTATGAATGAGTTGCTTATCTGGATAACATTTGAATAAATCAATTTATTGGCTGAAGGATACAGTGTTTGTAGTGGAAACTCTGGACATACATAAACAAATTACAAGACCTGAAATTAAGATATGAGCTATATTCTAATTTGACCTAAATTTAAGTGCAAAAAAAAATCCTATGATTTATTCTGTCTTCTCTCTGAAAATCCTCAGTACTTTTACATTGTTACATTAAACATTTAACCCTATTGTTCACTATGTGGCTAGACTGTGGCTGTAGAAGTGAGAATGTCAAACTGCTCTGTCAAGACAGCTAAACTAACACGATTATTACAGAAACAAGCACTATGTCCATAGGTAGTATTGTTCTCCTTTTGATGGTGTGCCAGGAACTAGGGCATCAAATAGTCTAAGAGAATTAGTCTCCCTGTGTCTTTGAAATTATGTTTTAATATAATAATTTACAAAAATATAGTTGCAAAGCTGGAGCTTCCTCTGATGGAAGAGAGGGCTGTGAAAACCACAAATGAGGTTTTCTTGAAAATAAATAGGAAATCTAGGCTAAAACAAGATATTAGACTAATTTCCTAAGCTGGCTTTTAAAAGTTGCACTTAAAGGAATCCCTGTCCAAGGAACAGAGGCTCAGTAACTCCAGCGTTGGCAACTGCAAAATTGCAATTTCAATTTGGAGTTACACTTTCAAGTGGAAAAACTCTGTAACATGGAAGAGTAACAGTGATTTGAACACATTCCAGAAACATGCAGTAACTTCCAAGCTTCTCAGTTCCAGGGACTAGCAGTTTTACAACTAAGAGGTAAGAGAACACTGACAGCCACAGGCCCATCCGTGTACCAGTGTTCATATACTTAAGGAACAGTGTTATGGTCAGTATTCTTTCTAGTTTCATATATAACATCTGGCCCAGGAGAAACACTGATTTTCTGGGTGTAAATTTAAGTTTGGTTTGAATACTTTACCTTTCCTTTAGTCTGCTGATAGGCAGCTTTGATCAGTTGACGCTGAGCGTTTGTTCTTTTAGTCAAGATGTCAATGATGGTAGCTTCATCCACACCTATGGATCACCAAAACCAAAATTCCAAATATATTCAAAATATATGCATAATTTAGCCAATTATAGTTTTTATAATTATTTACTTTGTGTTGTATTTTGATTTCTTGAAACACTCAAGTTTAACCGAAAGTGTGATCATCTACTGACTCACAATTAGTGATGCAGCAAAGAAATCAAATAAATAAATTCCCATAGAACTTAAAAACCATGCAATTTCATACAGAAATTCTTAAACTCCTCTGATTGCAGAACTTACTCTAAAGTGAAAACAACAACAAAACTGAAAAAAAAAATAGATGGCATATTTAATCTCAGTTAGACAAACTGAAAAAGGTTTCAAAGTATAGACAAAGCACCAAATGTGAATTTCTTTGAAAGAAAGAAGCACAACAGAACCATGCACCACATTATCAGCATATGCACTGCCTCTTGCAGGAATTTTATAGAAATCTAGTCAAAAAGTATGGTATGTTAAAATATTTTTTCCTTCTCTAGAAATTAAATTTTTACAACCCTTCCTTCATCATATTCAAGAACTTTAATGCAGCATTAAGGTTTGAAACTGTAATACAACATCAGGCTATCAGAGTTGAGATGCTTTACCATATTGCATAATTTAATGTATTGTCAGGCTTTTAAAAGAAGAAACTCCTCTCCTACTTGTCATTGTCTCTTGCTCTGCTATTTTATTCAGTGTTATCCTCAAAATTTCCTAAGGAATAGTCCTAGTGTAGTAAGTTAATACTTCTCTTACCTTTTACCGTAATTGCTCTGTCCAAAGCAACAACATCAACTGATGGATCAAAATCAGGGTAAGACTCTACTCCACGGATACCTTTTGAACTTTCCTGCACAGGGAAAATAAAAATAAAATTAAAAATGAAATAAAAATTGCTCATTGCAAAGGATATTTTTGCAAAGAAACAATTTTGGATGCCTAAACAAAGTATGCATTTAGGATTACCTATTATAGGAGTATCAAGGAATACAGTTTTGTATCTTCATAGAATTAAACAGCTTCAGTAATGGATATGCATTGGATTTATTGCTTTCACACCTCACACACAGAAAGTACTTCATATACTGTATTAGATAACTGAAGAATTGTTTCTCAGAGTAACTTGGATTGCATAGAAAAACACTTAACTCTCATATTAGGAAATGGTATCCAGATTTTTAAGGCTCTAAATCCACAATTAAATCCTACAGGCACTGCCCTCTAAGTGCTAGTAATTCATTTGCTCATTTTAGGCAAACTGTGTGTCTCATTAAGGGTCTTCTCAGCTGTCTCATATCTAAGGCTACACACTGTTCTTGTAATCAAACTCTTGGAGGAGAGTTCAGACCTAATTCTATAAGGAAATGGAGACCTGTTGCCCAACTGCTTCAAACTTTAGACATAAACCACACTCTTCACTAAGCATTATCTACTTGCTGTCTCTGGTGAATCTACTCCTAGGTGGCGACTCCCTAGTAAATGTCTAAAGGCCTCTGGGAACTATACAACAGATTGCATGGGTTGTCCTAAGTCAGCAACATGACAAATTAAATTAATAATAACAATTCAACAGCACTTCTTGTCTACTTCTTTTACAGAAGTTGTAAGATGGCCCAGGATTCTTGGATGAAATATTTATATGAAATCACCATTATTCTGATGTATGGAGATGGGTTTTTTTAATTAGAAAACACCAGCAGTTTAGCTAGATTTTTCAGAATTACCTATACTCTTTCTCTTGTTTCAATAACTAATATTTTCATTTTTTAAACCCTTTCCCATTACAATTAAGTACACAAGAGAAATGGTAAGGTCTTATGGATACATGTTTTAAACACAACACTCTGTATTGAATTTATACACTTCTAACATCTGATAATTATATGTTCATTTTCCTACACAATTATATCACCAGGAGTCACAGGAGAGCAAGCAGAGTGCATACTTAAAACAGTCTCTTGCTTACTTTTTAAAAGATTGTTGAGACTTGCATAAGTCAACAAAGGAATGGGCGTGTTTTGCTGCCTGTTTCTCAGTGATACCAGGTTAATCTTTGTACACTGGTTCTCATGACAAACTTGTCAATAAAAAACTATCTGTAACCACCACAACAGAAAACGCCTCAGGACCCTGGGAGTGGAAGTGGGATAGGATGGTGGAGCCAAAGATGTACATACAAATTATTGGGGAGTGAAATTACAAAAGCCACAAAGCAGAAAATTTATTTATTGAAATTTCACCTGTATATTTTTTCAATATAGTAACTTCTTTAGGGAACTATTGTGACTTCACAGTGTACTGCTTTGCTTTGCTGACAGCCATTTCAGTATTTCAACCTCATTACCATAAAGATTCTCCACATCATCCAAGTTCAGTAACTCTAGACTTCTTACCACCATACTCTTCCCTTCTAATCTGTGTCAGTACTGATTGTCTGAGATATTCTATTATGTAATGTAGCTTTTTCCACCATGAGCATGACATGTGATATGAAAACTAGAACATGTACTAGCGACTTTACTTTCTCCTTTGCATTTTTGGGTTCCAGCTCATGTCTTTTTGCACCTCAGCCTGAAAGTCCCTGTTTTTTCATGTACATCATCTGGAGATGTTCATACACATTCACACACCTCAACGTCAGATTACTACTTTAAAGAGGCCAATTTGAGTGAATCGGTGACTGGCCACTGGGAATTATAGTTTCATTACAGTAATCAGTTCTGCCTAGGAATTGATAACTAGATGATAAGTACAGATAAGAGTAATTACTCTAATGATCTAATAGCAGACATCCTAGATCATTTGATTATATTAGATTATACATTGCCTTTAAATCACTTGTAAGAGTACAGGAAAATACTCTTGAAAGCTGTTAATACTTACAATACATTGCTGCTCCTGATTTTCCATGAACCATGCCTGCTTCAGAACTTCTGATATCATAGCCATGTTGACAGAGTTTCTGGGAAGAGATGCATCAAGTTACTGGTTTTTATCATTTTCAGCACTAGTGCAACCCAAGATTTCCCATGTTCAAAATTCTCTCTCTAGAACTATGACACGCAGCATATTAGTTTTCCAAGTGGTAACTGGCCTGTGGTATTGGAAACAGGCAACTTTGATGTTTAACAGGCGATAGGATGCTCCACAACTGCTTGCTCACCACTACACTCTTAGCTACTTGCAGAAGTTTTGGATTAGGACAGTAAAGCAGCTGGACCATTTTCTTACAGCAATACCTTAGGATTAATGTTGATTTACAAAGGTTAGGTACCAGAAAAAAAAAGTCTGTTTTTCTCCATCAGCTGTGCCCATTAACTTACTGAGTATTTGAATATTTTCAAATTCAGTAGTAAACAAGTATTCTTGTCTGATCATTTACTGAGGCTAGAGTTCTTGTGTATTGTGTTAGGAAAAAGATATTCCCTTGTTAAATCTATTGTCTTGTAATTTCTTTGACTAGACCCTTTCTAAGGAAGACATGCAAAACTGGATATTTTCACATACATTATTCTTTATTTCTTACATATTTTCTACAATTTCTACATAATAATAGAGCATTTTCCATATAAGAAGAGAAAAAAAGCATAATTTTTGAGTTTTACTACTCAAAAGGAGAATCCATAGAGCTTTTTCAGAAGGTACTATGCAGAATGGGTAAAAGTATGAGTGGTGATGTGACACTGAGCACTCAAAAATAATTAATAGGTTACTTCATAACAACTTATGTTGTCAGTGTGAGAAATACTTTGCTAACTGCAATAATGAATGAACAGAAAGGAGGAATCAATGGCTTATTAAATAAAGTTATTCAAAAGAAATAATTTTTTTTCAAAACTCTTCCACACCAGACTCTAGGGTAGGCTTAGTTTTAAGGCATGCATATAAACAATAAAATAATGTTGCTGAGTAAGCCAGACTGACTTTGAATCTAGTGTGAAGAGACAAAAGTCTGTTTCTAGTCTTGGGATACAGGTCATATAATGTAGATCTTACACACAATTATAAATAAAGGTGTTGCTTATGCTGCTAACACATGATGCAGGTCCTACAGGAAGTGTAGAGATCAGTCTTGTAAAGTGATGCACAATTAGGACCAAGCAGTGCAGCTGCAGTCCAGCTGTTCCCTTCCTTCCCAGAAAAACTATAAAGCTTACTTCCATTTTCAGCAACCAACAAAGTGACAACGGCCTCCTGCATTCTACCTCTGGCTCTCTTTACCACCCCCTTCCAAGGCAGGAGCTACCTAAATTCCAGTGTCCCTTGAAAACTCTTGGTTTTGTGCTCTTCCATCAGCCCCAAGGCCACAAAATTCAGCTCTGCCTCTGTTGCCAGGAAAACTGAAAACTAATTCCAAATCTGTATTTGTGTATTATTTAGAGGAGGTCTCAGTTGCATAAATAATGGTCAGAATATTGTGCAAAATTTAAGGAGCCGAATATTCAGGATCAGAAATGCATCCTTACATCACTATAACTACCAACACTTTTATCAAGCTTGTATCAAGCTCCTGCACCATTCTTGTATTGGCAGAACTTAATGAGGGCAGATGAAGTGGTACTGTACCTGAAGTTCTGCTGCCTGCATTTTATAACAGCCCATATGAAGGCCATATACAGCAGGATGAAAACACTTAAAAGTCTCCATACTGGGTGCACTGAGTCACCAACACTGACATGTACTGATATGTCTGCTGACTAACTGATTCACAGAGTGTACAATTAAGAAAAAAAATTCGTTCTCACAGCACCTCTGAGAAGAAGGGGGACAAATACTGTGCTTTGGTTGATACAGTAACACTTCTCAGGGAGTCCTGGTTTCAGGAACATATCCATTTCTTCTGCATATCCCCAAACTCACCCCTCAAATTCAGCTCTTGGAAGTTTTGCTGATCTTGGGGTTAGCTGAAACAGAAGGGTGATAGACCACACTAAATTGGATTTATGAAGCCTCTAAACCTTTATGTCTTTTCTAATTTTAATTATACATTTAAAAAAATCTGTCTTAAAATCAGGTAATGTTATTTCTTTTTAAATAAAGACATATTGACATGTAGATAGTTGTATTTCCATCTAGTAAACCATTTTAATAGAAGACAAAGTAGGCAATGGCTCTTGAAAGGAGCTAAAGACCTTAGTCTGTTTGAATAGGCTTAGAAAGATAAGAAACTAATGTACATATAAAAGTCTTCTTCTGCTTTATATATCTAATAAAATAAAGACTCAAATCTAGGAAGACAGCCAGCTCCCTGATGGAGACGTGGTCTTTCCCAATGCTTTGGCTCATGCCACTCTAAAAAACAAAACTCGTGTAAACAGTACCAGGACGGATACATTCAGTCCAAGTATATTTTAATTCAGTATCAAAAGGACTGACAGAACTTATGGATGTCATACATTTTTGTCTACTTTTATGCTCAGGGCATAGGCTATGAACAGGCAGAGGTAAAAAACCATGTGCCTACTGAGTGGTACAAACAGAATTTACAATATAAAAGTGTGTCACTCATTTCTGATTGCTTCATACCAGATATATTTTTGAGAGTTATTCATTTAATAAAATATTGTCCTGGCCATGTGTCCTACTTCCCAATCCGGAATCTGTAGATGTTCTGTTTAAAAGGAAAGATCACCATGAACTTAGAATATCTCAGTTTGAAAAATGTGATTTTTAAGGCCTTTTATCATTCCCAGTTGGAATTATCAACATGGCAACTGGATTGAAAACCAAACACACATCCAGACTGAAAGCCCTATGTGTTGTTTCACAAAAATTGTCACAGTTCTGCTTTCTATCTGGCTCTTAGTCCCTAGAAGATACACCCTTGAACTGGACACATACAAATTTATGAAAGTTTTGAGACAGTACTGTGTTGAAAATTAATTTTAAAGACACAACCCAGACTTTCACACTACAATCTGTGTCAAACAACAGTTTAGTTAACCATATCACGAAACATGTCAGATACATCATCTCTGGTTATTGTCCAAGCCTAGATACCAGGATCTTCATGTATATTACGGTCATGACACTCTATCAGAAAATCAGGCAGAAGATCTAACACTGTAATTCATTTTGCATTGGAAATTCTGCTGAATATGAAAATATCAGAGAGAAAAATAATAATTTTAATTCACTTTATTTAATTACATTCAATAAAAACAATAATTGTCCAAGCACTGTCATAAAATGCTTCAAAACTGAAAGAATTTTTCCTCCTCACATTCCTCCTCACACCCATCATTTTCCTTGCCAGCAAATCCAACACACAGAAAATTTGCACCAGGTCATTTGACAAATTCAACATAGAATTATTAAAGTGTGCTTGGTCTACAGAAAGAATAATGGAACCTACCTTCCTCCTCACAAACACTGCCTTACAGGACTGCACAGTCAGGAATAAAGGAGCAGAGGGTTCTCAATGCCTTTGTATCCTGTGAGGGAGACTCCACCCAGCAACCAGAGTGTTTCCATAGCTCAAGAAATCATCTGCAGCAGCTATATCTGGGTACTCCCCAAAACAGAGAACCACATAAAAAAGTCATTGCAAAATGATATGCTGGAGAAAGCATGTGCAGATTTCAGAAAGGAAAAGATAATGAATGAGCATGCCATGGTAACTCTCCTCCCTTGCTGTGGTCCCATTCCTTGCTCTAATAAATTGCTATAAATCTTTCAGGATCATATGATTAAATGTTAAGCAAACCAAACTTGAGTTACTGCCTTTGCATTTTGACATGTCTGATATCAGTTCAAAGTGAATATATTAAGATATATATTTGCTTAGTGAAACTTTGGGATGAAAAAAGAGTGAAGAGTCAATGCAAATTCCTCAATTCACTGAGCTCTGGTGGCTATTAGCTCTGATTTGTCTGTGTATGGGCCCATGGCAGAAATGGCCCAGGGAAAAAACAGGGCTAATAATTAATAAATATCCTTTTTTGTGTGTTTTTTTTTGTTTTGTTTTGTCTTGATGTGTAAGGGGGGGGGGGGGGGGGGGTGTTTTTGTTTGTTTGATTTGGTTTGGTTCGGTTTTAGTTTGTGGGGGTTTTGTTTGCTTTGTGGTTGGTTGGTTGGTTGGTTTGGTTTTGATTTTTTTTTATTTTGTTGTTTTTGTTTTTTTTTCCTTGAAAAGAAACACCTGGAAAATTACAGGCTTAATAGAAACAGCAATAACTGGCAGCTGCATAGTTAGAAAGAGGTTGTAAGATTTAGATTAAGCTCTGAAGTTCAAAGTGACAGTGGTTTGCACAAGATGAGGATATACCCCAGTCTCTTAGAAGAGGTTTTCTGCAAGCACTTCCTTGCCAAGCCAGCGAAACATATTTTTCTGAATGTGTCCACCACAGCACCATGCATATCACTGAGATCTCACATTGGCCTGGAATTTTGATGCCCAGTCAAGAAGTATCTCTTCCTGAAACAGAAGTGCTTGCAATTGGCAGATAGACCTCCCAGCAGATTTCATTCTCCTTTCTACTGACCTGAACTTGCTTGCACACTTGGTTGATCTGCCCTCAGTGAACATACATGAAATGCAATCTTCCCTTGCAACTCAGGTCAACCAGTTAATAAGATGATGAGAAAGAGGAACAGATTGATGATGATTATTATTAGAGGGGAGCCTTACAAATTTCTCAAATGTAGCATATCATTGCATATACATTCCAGTATGGCTTACCCTTTCTGTTTAAAATATCTCTTTTGAAACACCTGAGCCCTAAGCATGTACCCCTAATAGGATTTGCTTGTGATCAGGCCACCCCAGCCCTAGGACCTGCCCTCTGCCCTTTGTTCCATCTTGAGTCACTGCCTTGCTGCCTTACAGCCAGGCTAGGACTGACAGTGGGACCTGGGCTGGGCCCACCCTGTGGACTGTTGTCCTGTCCCATCCCCCATCAAGGTGCCAAATGCCTGTAGCAGGGACTGCCTGTAGTGATCCCTAGCTGTTCTGCTTCTGGCTAAGATGATGGGATATAAGGGGCCTTGCTGACGCTCATGGGAACCCCTCATGGTCCCCAGGGAGCATGCAGCCCATCTGGTTCTCTGACGGCAATTTTTCCCTATACTCTGTTATTTCCTTTTTCCCTGTACATTTCATGTATTATTTGAGAAAGGTATTTCAGATATTTTCATAAGCTGAATAATTGAAGGCGCCTACCAGCTGACAGTGATACTGTGAGAAAGCTGTCAGGTTGTATTTGGGTTTGTTTAAATATGATGTGTGATGTTCAGATTACTCCTCCACTCCCAACATCCATGTCAGAATGACATTACCAATTGTACTTCACTTGTGTCAGGTGCCAAAATCTCTGTTTACACTCTTTTTGTGGAACTGTTTCCCTCGTCTATTAATGAGGTAGTAGTCACCGTGCTACAACTAAGACATGTTGACTCTTTTTTCTATTATAGTTCCTCCATAATTGGACTATTATTGCATTTTCATCATAGTAGTTTTTCACCTCTGGGGTTTTGTTTAGTTTGGTTTGTGTTTTAATTTTTTTAATTCACTGTGTTGCCTTTCAGGCCTGTGTTTCTATCTTCAGGGTGATGTGACAGGAAGGCATTGTGCTACAACCCATTGCAGAAGCTGTTTGCATTTGCTTTTTCTCTTTCTTAATGGGTGGGCAGATGTTGACCTATCGTTTTCCTGGAGCTGAACTGAATCACCAATTTTGTGCTGGTTTCAAGGTAAACCAGCAGGAGAAATGAACCTGATTCAAGAGAGATTACAAGTAAAAAATACAATTTAATAAAATGATTACAATAAATACAATGATACAGAGAAAAATAATTGGTTTTAATCCACAAAAAACAGATGTATAACCTGGCACCCTGGGGCATGAACAGAATGATATTCATTAGCCCCTATGCTGAGCACTACATGGCCTCCTGAGTACAAAGAATAAGGAAAGGAAAACCTGTTAGTGAGGATGATGGTCTCAGTCTGGCTGAGAGTGGCAGTTGCAGTCCTGTTGAGGTTGTGGTCCTACTCTGGATCTGATGAGTGGTACCAGAAGTCCCAAACCCCAAAGATTATATCTGCTCAGGTTTAGGTGGGAATTCCTGGTACCTTCCCCAGGGCTGGGAGTTTCACAATGGATGACTTAAGTCTGTGACTTAAGGGATATTTTTGAAACCTTTAATGGCCCATTAGCGGACATGACCCCTCAGGCTGAGTCATTGGTGTGAAGACAGGAACACTCTCCTATCTCACAGGGTTCTCTAACACCCAGTTTGTAGCCTGAGGAGGCAGGTGTACCCTGGGAAGCTGGTGCAAATGGTCCATTATTAACAATTCATGAGAAATTACATAGAGTGTATAGAATATAGTTTTAGTTACACCCACACAGTGATAAGTTGGTCCGGGCCACTGTAACTAGGATCTATTTCTCATAAGATTTTAAAAGGACTGAAGGCTCTTCTGAAAAATTTGTTGTGCGAAGTTTTGGAGCCTTGTATATTTTTAAAGTAAAACCCCTTTGATGAGCTTGTATCTCGCAGCCTGAGGCCTTACAGACACAAACTGAGAAACACTTCCAGACACTTTTCAACTTGTTAGACTGCCTTCCAGACATAAATCCTCATTCCTCTATGATTGTGTGCCAAAGTACTTTATATGTAGAAAATCTGTGCTTTCTAGGCAGCCTCTAGGAAAAAACTTGGCAAACCCTAGCTACACAGCAGAGCGAAACAGACCTGTATGATGATGAAGCTGTGACAAAAACAATAAATCACTATGTAGGGGACAACTCAGTGTATATTCAGGGTAAAGTACTGAGGAGACAAGACAAATTGGGAATGCATAAGTTTTTTACTGTCTATGAACTGCATAATGATAATCAGAGGGTGCAAATAGTAACAGAGGTGTCATTCAAGAGCAGGAAATACAAATGACAGAGTTTTGCATTAAACAATTGAACTGTGTATTAACGCTGTGGAAAGGTCTGTGTCCTTGACAAGTCTTGTGAAACAAACAAAAAAAAAACCAAAATGAAAACAAAAACAGACAAACCAACCCCCATTTAAACAAAAACAAAATCCAAAGCCCTCCCCAAAAAACCCCAAACCAACCAAACAAAAACGAAACCAAACCAAATCAACCAACCAAAAAAACCTCCCAAAACCCCACAACAAAAAGCCTCAACCAAATAAAACCCAGGAGAGGTGCTGGGTCATCTTAGAAGGAGTGGAACTGGGGAAGTCTCTTCCAGTGAGACCAAAAAGCAAGGTGAGCAGTCCTGTGATTTACAAGAGAATGAACCCTGTTACATAATTATGTGGTTTTAACTTCAAAGCAAAAAGAGACTTTAACTAGCAAGAAGTTAATCAGCAGATGAATACCTATGTCATTGCAATAGGCAGGGTAAATTTAGCCTTCTCGGATTTCCCAGTTTATTTGACATTCTAAAATTTATTTGATTCTTCAAAGAATCTTTACATCCACTATCATTTCTTGTGTGTCTCTTTTCCTCTTAAAGGAAATTAGTGTTTATAAATATATAAACACATATTATAAGTATGTATTTACAAGTATCTGCTGCTTTGGTAGTATTTGTATGTTGAAATATATACCAGTGAGCAGATCTGTTAGCAAAAAACATCCAGGTTAAAACAATAAAACATCTTACTCCTTACTTATAATGAAGAGCGAGTATTGTACTGTGAAGCTTCAGAGTCCCTTCAGTCAACCTGATTTTTTTCAGAGTGGCAAAATCCATGTGTTGGGTTCCACTACCATGCAGACACAGGAATCACATAACAAGTGAATAATAGTGATTCATGTTTTGCTCATTGTCTACATTCAGGGTGTGGTAAGAACAGTCATCAAAAAGGGAGGAAACTGTACATTCCATTTGTTCTTGTAATACCTTGTTTCCTTTACCAGTAAGAGGGTTTTGTGGTTAGGAAACGTTTTGAGTCAGCTTGGCTGTTACTATTCCACTCAATACCTTACGTGCAAAAATTAGGATAAAGAATAATTCATAATTAGTCAGTGATTGCAAAACTGATTTACTTCTATTTACATTAGAATAGTTTCAGTCCAGAAAAAAATGAAACCCTCCATGTGCTCTTCCCTCAAACCTTCACAAAAACAAAGTACTGATAGCAAAAATATCTAAACTGCAGTTTTGCTTTTGAAAATGTACTTTTTTTTTTTTACCTCCTTCATTTTATGTTGTTTTTCCCCTCTATTTAGATATGCTTATTGTTGACTTTCAGTGAATGTATCCAGAAGACTTTTCACAGACGTCAGTGTTGCAATGTTGAATAAGAATTCCTTGTTGCATTTCCAGCTAAAAATCCAGAAAACTCTCATCCTGTTGTTTCAGTTTTACCCTAGATTGACTCAAGACTATTGCTGATCAGGAAGAAATATGACTAGAACCTATTGGGTGACATGGTGCAAGTCAAAATTATTAATGGGAAATTTTAAAGAATTTAAGCTTGTTTCAGTTTCAAAGAGATGACACTTCAAGTCGTGTTTGTATTTGTTGTAATTTATTCCATTATAGAACTGCCTAAATGTACATAACTCAGAGCTTGGTTTACATCTGTGTTTCCTCAAAGGAGAAAGCTGCGGACGCAGCATTTCAAATGTGGCCGAATTCTATGTTACAATAAATTATTTATCCCTGTAGCTGCTACAAGTTTCTCAATAGAATCAAAGTAACTCAGAATATGCAAAGAGGAGCATTAGATTCCTAGCCTTAGAAATTGGTCTTCACATAATTACCCATTAAATATTATGGGTAACAAAATACCTGAGACGGGAATGGAATAGTGAGTCCAAATGACATTGAATTAAAAAAACAAACAAACAAAACAAACAAACAAACAAACAAACAAAAAAAAACCCACAAAAAACATACCACGTAACTGTAGGGGTTTTTTGAAGGACATTTTAAGTAAAAGCTAAGATTAAGATTTTTCTTGATGTAAAATTAACAAGAGAATCAACCAGAACAAAAGTACTGAAAGGAATAACTTTAAGGTATCTCTGGCATTACCAATCTGTTTTATTGTACTTGTTTAATAGCTAGCACAGTCACCAAGCCTAGGACTACTACACACTCCCTTAAAAGATTAAACAAGGAAAGAAACATTACAGTGAATTAAAAAATTGAAGTAGGAAAGTAAAAAAGCCTTGAAATCCAGTAATTACTTGTTTTGTTTCTTTTGCCAGTTTCTCTTTTTAGCATTAGTTGTAGTGCTAATCATATGTCACACATAATTTTATTACTGTAAAAAAAATTTGGAAACATAATCTGTCAAATATGAGGTTTTTAATAAAATGAAAGATTGTGAATATTTAAAAGCCAATACCCTCAGTTGCTCAGATGGTTGATTTTCTCATTTCTTTTTCTCCTTTTCTATTCCTTATTCTTTTTCCCCCACCATGGTAAGAGTAAAGGAGGGGGAAGAAAAAAGGGCCCCTTTTTATTTTGGTTATCATAAAAAGAAAACCCATAAACCGGTTCCTTTTTTATAAGAAAAGTACTCTCTCAAAGAAGCCTTTTATCTAGCTCTCATATCATGCTATATTCTTTACATCTCAGTGAAGCTGACTAGAGAAAACAGTCATCGAAATTAAATTAGTTGTAAATTATTTGTACAAAGTTTCATAATGAAGCTACTTCCTATAAACCCACAGTGAAACTGCTTATTGAGTTAGTGATACCAAAAGCTGTTCTGCTGGACTACAATCTCAAGGCAAGTTCCTGTTTTTAATGCTTTTTGACATAAAGGTGGGGCGCAGAACAATAGCAATGAGGTAGGAACTGTTCTCGTCTGCGTATGGTGGATCACACCTTCCTCTGAACACTTTATTCTATATTTGCTTTTGAAACTGCTGAATAGTACTTGCTTCTCCCAGTTTCTGCTGCTGTATTTTTTATGTTAATACAGGAATATATCAGAAGTTTTGTGCCTGTAGTTATTCCAATAGAGCAGTATATTTGATTTACAGTTCAAAATAACCTGCCTGTGTCAGCTGAGTACAGTCACAGCAAAATGGTACCGGCAATGATGAAAGTGTAGGCTTTTTACCTTTAGTTAAGAAAGTGTTACAGAAGGGAAATGGCAATACACTTACATGAAAACATCATAAAAAGCAGAGCAAACTTTGCCCTAATGTCATAATAGTTTCATATGCAACCATAGCATAACTCAGTTTTTATGAAATTAGGACTGAAATTGCATAAAATACCACTTACACCTTTACCAGTTTCACCACTACTGGAAATGTAAGAAGAGAATCTTATTTTACATTCTTTCTGCTGAAACATGGAAGTGTGGAGGTTTGTAGAATATTCTAATGGAACCCTTCTAAAATACCCCTTGTGGGTATTTTTGCTTTCAGATACACAACATCAGCCTGTATTTGGGGATTTTTAGTTATAATTATGTTTCCTACAGCTTTTAGTTTCATTTAGTAAATTCTAATCTGCTGGTGAAACCAACAATGCCTGCCATAAGAACCAGTGAGAAGAAATCTGATCCATGTCTCCTATTTTACTTCCTGCAGGTATCTTGTTGCCTAGTAAAACATTTGCATTTTTTGCCAATTAAATATTTATATACACAGTGTGGGAGGCTTTCAGAAAATACCAGAACTTAATCTCATCTCTGTGGAAACACTGGCCCTGAGAAACAGACTGATTACCATGGATAAAGGTAATTTTTAGGACACAATAATAATTTAGCTAAAACCCAAAAATGTTCACGTATGTTACGTTATGGCACATGCTGCAGAGAATGGAAAGGTGGGGCCAGGCCATTATTATATTCAATAAGCTGAGTGAAAAATGAAGAGAACAACCCTGTTTTCAGCTTCTCAGTTCTAAAAAAGTTGAGGGGAAAAAAGGACCCACAGATATGAAAGACATATTAGAAGAGCTAAGTTATTTATATAGCAGAAAGACAACAAAAATGAATGAGTATAGTTTTAAATAAAGCTAATTATTTTTCGAAAACTGTCTTGCTTACCTAGCAAAGTGTGTGTTCAAATGCTAGGGACTAATAGGAAAGTTGTGTACATGTCTTCATAAGCATGTAGAAAAGTGTGATAAATTAAGGTTCTCTATGTAAAGTCACTACAAGTTTTACAAATAGTTTGTGAACTTTTAGAAAAAAAGGATTGAGTTGCCACAGATCAAATTAATGAGCATTTCAGGCATGACACTCCTTTCATTTCAATGGTAGAAGATGAGTAAGAGAGATTGTACAGGAGAATGATTAAAGGGATGATGAATTTGGCTTTTGGTGCAAGACTGGAAAGTAAGTTTGGTGGTCTAATTATGTAAGAACCTTGAGTTCTTTCTCAGGAGACTGAGTTCAGAAATCTTCAAAACTCATCAATTTGGTTGTAGGACAGGAAGCAATAAACTTAAGGGGAGGGAGTCTCAGTTGGACTTTAAACGTAAGCCATTCTAACTAATAAGTGACTAAAAATGGGTTAAGTCCTATTTTCTTTTCTACTGTTTTTTTTTTTAGTTTTTTTTTTTGTTTTCTTTTTTTAAATTTAGAACTTTGTTCAAATTCTCATGTCCCTTTTGCTTATTTCTTCCTTGAAATTTTAACTCCTGTTCACCGAAAAAAACCCCCAAACTTGCAAGGCAAATAAATTGGCCAGAGGATTTTTCCTCAAAGAAGAGATCATGATGGCAAAACAAAAGACAAAAAAAATTACATTGGCAAAAATTGTAGAATTGTAGGTTTCCTACTAGATTTGCCGCAGAGACAGTAAGTATTCTAGCCATGACATCTTAAAATTGTCTTTAAATCACACCTGTACTCTTAAAACAATTTTTATTATATAGAATAATTCTTACAAAATATTATTGTGAGTGTTCAGACTTCATTTTTTTTCTGATACACGCTCTGATATGGCCATACTTGATGCCCAGCAAGTAATCAATGTTGGTGTCTCAAAAACTAAAACATGCATCATCTACAACAATTTATAGTTTGAGAATTTTATTGAATATGCAGTCAGAGGCTAAGATAAGTGAAAGCAGAAGGCCAGATTCTATGACTGCTTTTCAAGGGTGCATAATTAAACAATAAATGACCAGTTATGCAAAGCCTATAATGAAAAAGCAGGGTGGTTTGCCTTGCCCCATCTTAGGGAGCAGGCTACTGAAAAGGGGTGTGAGGGAAAGATAAGGAATATTTGTAGATTTTGCTATGGAACCTGCAGATCTTGTCCATTAATCATGAGGGAACAGTCTTCTCTTACCCAATAATAATAATGAACCAATTTGAGTCCTCTCCACACATATTTGTAAAAGTAATTTTTTCTCAGATGTCAACTATACTTCTCAAAAATTATGCTTAAAATTTAAATGTAATAGTCAAGATTAATATTAAATTGTCATGTCTGATTTAGAGATGAATAGCACTCCATTAGTGGGGCATTGTGGGCTGCTTGTATTCTGAGGCAGCTGACTAATGAATGAGCTAAGACAAGCAATACTATGGAATCTCAGGTCTAGGCAATAGGAATGGAATAGCTATGTCTATCAATAGACATAGAAACACACATAATTTTTCAAGGAAAGCTAAATCTAGATTCCTGTATTTGTCTTCAGCATTTCTGTAGCTTATAGTATGAAATATATGCCTTTGTTTTTATTTGTAAGGGGAAAGTGATAAGATAAAAAAAATTACATCAAGGGGAAGCTTTGCTGCCTGTGGTAGCAAGCTGGAAAATCGGCTGTTGACTTTGGTGTATGGTTCCATGTCAACAACTTATAAATTGATAGCTTCAATCTATATATTCACTTCTTCTTGCCAATATTATATATTAGGATAATTAATCTGACTGTTTAACCTTCCTTCACACCAGAACTGAAGAATAACAAGTTAAACAATATCTTTGAGTGACAGCTCTGCTAGGCAATATCATTGAGCAAGGCTGTTTACAGCAGTGTAATCTGAGACTCTTAGAGGTAAAAATGTGGTCTGACTAGACTGAGTAAGAGGAAAATGTTTGCATAATTTATTTCCACCTGGAAAAAAACTGAGTTGTAGCTTGTAACAATATAAACAAACACACCTTTAACACACTGTCTGAGTTCATTCTTAAGCACTTTCAGACAATAAGATGGAACTATGAGGGCTATTCTTGTATGAACCTTCATACTTCAGCCCATTGCCCAATCACTCAGCTAAACTGAATATTGCAACTGCATTGCTACTTGCATTCTTCTCTGAGCGATGAGCGAAAATATATATAATATAAACAAAAATACTAACAATGTGGTCTTGGTTATCAATGCCCATTTGTCTAGGACATTGCGTGACAATTAGTCCATTTTCCATGTGATGAAGAAGGAAACACTCTGTACATCTCCCCAGGAAACAGAAGCAAAGGTCTTCTCTTTCACTCCAGCTGTTCTAACGAACCATACTTTAAGGATTCTCTCACACTGCCACCCCTTGTCTTGCATTAGTCCTCAGAGGTTGAGACAGGCTCCATTCAGTCCATTGATGATTTTAAATGAAAGCCTAGTGCATGCATTTGCACTATGGCTAGTATTGAATAGCAGACATGCATTGATAGAACAGTGCTGAAACCAGGAGCAATAAAGAAGGTTACTCTTTGACAGCCATTCTACACAAAGTTATTAAAAGAACATTTAATTTACGTATTATATATACTCTTCTATCATTTCCAACAACCTTTTTGTGAGATATAGCTAGGTGCCTAAAAATGAGTGGGTATTAGTAACAACACAGGGGTGGGGCCAAGACCAAGCACTAAGTTAATTCACCCTAACTGCTTCTCAGAAATCATAGATTTCAACAAATTTCTGCCATGGCAAGATACGAGAAATTGACGTGAATGTTAAAAGTCACTCCACTATTTTGCCATGTTGATGCAAATTGCAGTGTTCTATAGCTTGGTGTACCATAAGTCAAACAACAGACACAAAATATTAAATGCTATTACAAAGTTTCTTTTCTCTTTTTTTCTACCATAGTCTGAGATTTCTTTTTATTGCATGGAAAAATTAATCTATTTGGAGTTTATCATGCTTCTATAGTGAGATGCCTGAATATTTAACTGTGTACATTATTGATTTAAGTACTGTATTTGCAGAGTTAAGGAAAGATATCACAGAAACCTAACTGATTTCTCCACCCTTTTACAGCACCCTTTCTTTGATGTCTAGAGAACCTCTCAGTAGAATAAGCTGTGCCTTGTGTTTCTGAAGTTCCCAGACATGTACAACACTTGCAAAATTTGCCATTTGAATGAATTATATATGTGAATGATTTGCAGAAATTCTCAGAGCCTCAGTATCAGAGCTAGTCTACATAGGCTTTAAGTGCAACTAAAAGCTAAAGGAAAGCTCAGTATGATTTTGAAGCACAGGACTGTTTTAGTTGCTTCCCTGCACCTTATAGGACACTTAGCATACTACACTGGTATTGTAGTTAGCATTAAAATACCAAGATTCATTACCATTTTCTGTGCAGTGAATCTCCGGTGGAGCAATCCTACACATCTGTGAGATGACTCTTAGTCCCTAATACACTAAGATTTTCTGTGGTGATTTTTTTTCATCTGAAAAGGTGTTAAATAGACTAATGTTGTATCTGGCAATACTATATATAAAATATCTCACACTGAGGACTATATACTGAGATATTATATTAAAACCAGCTCAGAGATATAAACCTCTGCGTAAGGTTATATTACTGTTTTTGTCTTGGCCACATGCAGAACATGAACACACTAAGAATAAAATGATTGATTTTAGTCTGTCACCATGAATATTTTCTTTAGATAAAAATAGCAGAGTGTGGCTTTCTACTTTTACTGTAACATATGACAAACAGGCATGCCCGATGAGCTTTTCTAAGTTGTCCTAGATGCATAGCTGTCTGTACTATGCATATTAACGGGATAATTTGGTTTGGGTTTTTGTTTGTTTGTATCTTTTGTTTATGTTGATTCTTTTTTTTTTTTTTTAGTTTTGTTTTATAACAAAAAACTCCAAAACTCCATTAACCACTGAAATAAGAATTAGAATCATAGAATCATAGAATCGATTGGGTTGGAAAGGACCTCCGAGATCATCAAGTCCAACCCTTGGTCCAACTCCAGTCCATTTACCAGATCATGGGACTCAGTGCCACGTCCAATCTGCGTTTAAAAATCTCCAGGGATGGTGAATCCACCACCTCTCTGGGCAGCCCATTCCAATGCCTGATTACTCTCTCTGGAAAGAACTTTTTCCTGATATCCAACTTAAATTTCCCCTGGCAGAGCATAAGCCTGTGCCCCCTTGTCCTATTGCTGAGTGCCTGGGAGAAGAGACCAGCCCCCACCTGGCTAGAACTTACCTTCAGGTACTTACAGACAGTGATGAGGTCACTTCTGAGCCTCCTCTTCTCCAGGCTAAACACCCCCAGCTCCCTCAGCCTCTCCCCATAGGACTTGTGCTCCAGTCCCTTCACCAGCCTTGTTGCTCGCTCCAGCACCTCAATATCCTTTCTGAACTGAGGGGCCCAGAACTGAACACAGTACTCAAGGTGTGGCCTCACCAACGCAGAGTACAGGGGAAGGATCACTTCCCTGGTCCTGCTGGCCATGCTATTTTTGATACAGGACAGGATCCCATTGGCCTTCTTGGCCACCTGGGCACAATGTTGGCTCATGTTGAGCTTCCTGTCAATTAGTACCCCCAGGTCCCTCCCTGCCTGGCTGCTCTCCAACCACTCTGTGCCCAGCCTGTAGTGCTGCGTGGGGTTGTTGCGGCACTGAACTGGGGAGTACCATTCCTAAACCATTATGTTGCTTGTTTTTCCAGAAGCATTGGTGCAAACAGTTAACTCTTCAGGCTGGAAAGTCCCTGAAGATTCAGTAAGAATTGATGCTGAAATTAAATCACAGATCGCCATTCACTCATCTGTTCTACCAGGCACTGTTATTGATTATTCAGAGGACATACAGGAACATCCTTCATCTGTGATTAAAAGTGTTATGGTGGAAGACGTACCTGAGGAGGGTAAGTAATAGTTTGTGCCTCAGATGTTCAGAATGAGATTGTCCTATGTGGTAGTTTTGGCTTTAGGCCTCAGTTAGGCCTAAATTTAACAGGCCCAAAGGATGCCATAGCTCAGAAGGGACAATCATCACCTGACTTAAGCAACCAAAGAGGTATTTCATATCATCTGACATCATCAAGAAATGTCAAGAGGTATAAAAAGAGAGAGAGGAGGAGCTTCTGTCCCTTGGGGTTTGTCTCAGACCTGTAAAGACACATTGCCTGCCTCTGCTGAGATTAGACCTTGCTGCCATCCATGCTGCTGTTATCTAGGGAGGTGAACATTTTGCTGTTAATTTTCTCCTCTCCTGCTGGGAGGTTTCTCTGGAAGAGGTTTTGTGGTGTTTGGGTGGTTGGAATCTGTATTATTTAGTTGGGTGACTCGGTAGCTATGGTTGTTAGTTTGTGGGGGTTTTCCTCACATTTGTATAAATATGTATTATATCAGATTCTGTTTTTAATTATCTTTCTTTTGTATAATATAAGAAGCTTGCTACTTCAGGTTTTGGGGTTTTTTTCCTCTCCCTCCTTTTCCCTCAGGTGAGGGGGGCACCCTTTCTCTCTGTGTTGGGCAGGTGGCATTTTGCCAGCTCAACCCAAGACATACTACAAAAGGTATTTCCACAAAAGGTATTACTGCATTCTAGTGTCACAGAAGCAGAACTGTATGTAGTCCACAGTGCTAATATAGCTTGAATACAGATGAACACTAGTATAGACTAAATAGAAGAGTTCCTATTATGACTCAACATATAGATTATGGATGTGATCATCAATTTCCTTGTGTACAAGAAATGCATATTGGCTTTGTACACACTAAAACTAAGGTCATGTCTGGGGGCTGAGCTGGCAAAATGCCAACTGCACAAAGAACAGAGTTAGCCTCTGGCTGAGAAAAGGGAGAAAGGGAAAAAAAACCCCTCCAAACTAGGTTTATGCTGAAACTAACTATATGTATTAATACAGAACAGAGAAAATTAAGAGAAAATTACAGTATAACACACACTTACACAAATTAGGTATAACAATTTTCTACTTCTCACCAAAACCAGAATCTATCACTCTGGATCTATAAGCACCCCAAAAGACACTCAGCAAGAAACAGTAAGAGTAACAACAAAATATTTCTACTTCCCTGAACTCAAACAAAATGCAAACAGCGGCAGCAGTAGGAGCAAGGCCCAGCACAGCAAAACAACTCTAGCACATCTTGCTTGTACTTCAGCCATGGTGGAACTGACTAAGCCACTCCCTCACACTGGCCTTTACCTTTTGAGATGATGTTGTAATATGGTATGGAATACAACACTACTGGCTAGAAGAAGTCAGCTGTTAGCTAGGCCAGCCCAGCTCAAGTCAGCTGACAATTCCAGGTCTAGTCTGAACTTTAAAACCTAAATTTTAGGCTTACCTGGCTAAACCCATAACAGGTCACCAGAACAGTACTAAATTTTTTATATGTTCTGTATCTATAACTTCTAAATCAAAGTGTGCAACCTCTCTAAAAACTGTCAAAAAGTACAGTGGTAATTATTCAGAAACAGTAATGTGGTTGCCTAATTTGTGCTGGATGCTTTTGTTCTGGCTGCAATCTGAGAAAGGAGAAACACCTGGTTTGAATACCCTTACATTTTAAAGGAATTAAATTGCAAAGACCTGTGGTACTCAGAGTGCCTTTTTTGTAGCAATCTGACTGATGGCATTGAAAAGAAACAGAAAAGAACTGTTACAGATCTCTTGTCCCTGCCATACTACAGAGTTCTGTGAGAGTTAACTCACAAGAGTGGTGTGAAAAGTTATGTTCAGTAGTTTTGAGTGTGACATGCTCTACAAGACGCCAAGTTAAAGACATGAAAACTGATTTTTAGCATTCATGAATTAGCTGGTAGGAGTTTCAAATATTTTTCTTCTCAAGGGTGCATACAGATTGAAGACAAACTTTGCAGTCATTTCAGCAGATGATTTAGTAAAGCTTTTTTTCTAGTTGGAAATGAAATCTGTAGTTGATTTTCATTAGGGATTTAAGATTAGTCTTTGTCCTACAAGGAAGGATAGACTCTACACTCTTGGCCTGCAAGCCCTGATCCATTAGTGGCTAATTTGCCCTAAAGTAGGTATATGTGAAGCAAAAGGCTAATAAAAGTCTCCAAGGCAGCTGAAAGAAAGCAAAATGTGAACCAAAAGGGTACAGATGTGAAAGGTCAAGTCTTTTAAGAAATAGCTGTTCTATATAGAAGTTAATATGTGTCCTTCAGTGACATAATTCACAGAACAAAAGCTGATATATTTATATATGTATGTAATGTAGAGTGATGAAAATAATTAATTCAGAAAAAAAGACTAGATTGAGACAAGGGTATTCTTTTCAACATGTATTTGTTTAGTTATGGATTTTATATGTAGTAGACCAGGACTAGATTGGATCGCACACACCAACATGATGTCCAGGCAAATCCAAGGTTTATTCAAAATACAGGTGTATATAACCTTAACTGACCCCGCCTTCATTTACAATATCTGACTCCAATTGGCTGAGGCTGGAAACATTACCTTTTAGGGTTAAAGTGAAACTCTGTAGGTGGACCATTCTGTCTCACCTGAGTCTGGGGGGCCGTAGCACCTCCCCCTTTCGTTTCAAAGAACAAACAAAATACAAACAACACAATACACTTTCTGTTACAAAACAAAATTACAATCAACATAATAACACTGTAATTTTAAATCTTGACTCCTTGACTAATTGCAACTTGAACTGAAAGGCTGAAAATTGAAAATTTGAGAAAACTTTTGAAATATTTTACTTTTTGTCAATTTAAGACTTAGCAGGGTATTTTGTGGGTTACATATCCCTACCTCCCCCTCTTTTTTCAAATTAAACTTTTGGAAGGAGGCACAGTAACCTTTTGCAAACTAACACAAACTAATACATGATTAAGACATGTATGCTTGGGATTCAAACTCTTTACAACTTGTGCAAAACAAAATATTTTTCTCTCACGTGAGGTTGTGGTTTTTCTGTGCAATCGTCATCACACAAACTACTGTGAACAAAACTACAATTTTTTATTAACAGTGTTCATTTTGTGCAAAGTGTTCATGAATGTAGAATGACTTCATATAGCAAAGAAATAAGTTCAGTCCAGCTGAGCTAAATTTTCTTATGCCATATTTCAAGGTCAATTCTCAAAACTCTTGTGTGTCTATCACAGTGGTCCGAGAATCACTCTGAGTTTCAGTCACTTTAGACATTCTTGGTAAAGCAGCAATGCTGTGTGAAAACTCACAAAGGCTAGACATTACTACTTACACTTTTGCAGAAGATGTTTGCAGCTGAGGGGACAGGTGTCCTTACCTTTACAACTTTTTGGCAATCTTAAAACTGCACTTTAACTGAAAATTAACTGAATTTCAAACTTTTAGCTTTTTTTCAAACTAACATCATGCTTTTGAACTGAACTGGTTTTGTTTGATTGGAGTATGAATTTTTAATCCTTAATTTTAGGCTAGCACTGCTTGTGGTAGTGGTTTCCATATGGGAAAACATTTTTGTTCCAGTTTGTCTGGGTTTTGATTTTCTGCATTCTGTGGTTTACAGCTTCTCTGGTTTTTTTGAGGTTCAAACTTACTCCCTGTCTTTATCAGAGTAGTACCATCTTTTTTATATTTAGAATAACAATTCTGGGCCTTGTGCCCAAATTTACCACATTGGTAACATTTTCCAGTGAAGCTTTGAGTTTTGCTGACTTTTGATTGTGTTTGGCAAGATTTTGCTACAGACTTTCTTTTCTTGCAATTAAAGCAAGTGTCAGGGTTTTTTCCCTCTTTCCTTTGGGTAGTTTGTTTATCTATTCCTGTGGCTATAGCAGAAGCTTGTAGCTTTGCCTTTTTCTCTTTCTCTACCCAGGGTAATTTTACACAGGCTTCTATTAGCTCTATTAATGTTACTGTAGCAGAAATTGAAGCAATTAGTTGCTTACACTGATTTTTTACATTGTTAGTTACCAAATTCTTTAATGAAGCTGGTTTTATGTCAGCATTCTTGGGCTGCTGTGGAACTTGTGTGTGTAAT
Source organism: Willisornis vidua nigrigula (assembly GCA_021164005.1). Taxonomy (NCBI): domain Eukaryota; kingdom Metazoa; phylum Chordata; class Aves; order Passeriformes; family Thamnophilidae; genus Willisornis; species Willisornis vidua. The sequence goes on from JAJPCS010000018.1 coordinate 4,832,468, forward strand.
GAATCTTGTGTTATTAAGCTGCCTGTCTCTTTAAGAAACGGCACTTCGCTGTAAACTGTTGTTACAGTAGCTGCGGTGGCTCCATTGGCAGGATCTGCTGGTACCTGTAGGGGAAAAGAATTATTTCCAGACCGGGGGTTTATCTCACTCCCCAAAACTTTTTGTTCCCCTTTAATTACACTTTGAATTTCTTCTCCCCCTCCCGTCCGCTTTTGGTGCAAACGGCTGTTCTGTTGTTTTCCATTCCGGGACACAGCCGGTGGCTGTGGCTGACAGCGACCAGGCTGTCGGCACGGAGGGAGTCTCTGGCTGGTGGCAGTACGGGGCTATGGTGCTGGGATTTCTCGTCAGCTCTGTGTCTGGCACGCTCGGTGCTGTGGGAACTGGGTTCCAGGACGCACACGCTGTTTGCAGGTTTATGCAGCGGGTAGGTGGTGAGGGCGGTGTTGGTTGCAGGATCGGCTCTCTTTGGACCGGCTCGGAAACAGCTCCAATCCCGATCTCGATCTCGGCCCCGGCCCCGGCCCGCGGGGTTGCGGGCTGCGGGCTTTGCACATGCGCATTGATTGGCAAGCTGTCTTTGGCTCAGCCGCGTGGAGCTCTGATTGCGCAATACTTTTTGCGGGCTTTTGGTTTCTTTGTTCTTTTGGCCACGCGGGTTCTGTGCACGGCCGTAGCTCTCCCCAGCCGTCTCCCGCGGCTCTGGTGTACCCGCGGGGCGGCTCCTATCTAGCTGGGATTTTTCCTGCGGCAGTTTCTAGCGGCAATGGAACGGCCTCGGTCCCTCCGCGCAGCGGGGAATGTGGCGGCGGCACAGCTTCAGCCCCGAGGTACTCACCGGGCATTGCCAGCGGTGGTGAGGGATATGCAGGAGGAAACCTGTTCCACGGGGTCTGTTGCTCTCTCCCTCTCTCCCCCTTGGCTGGGGGCAGTCCCGTTCACGGTTTCTCGGGTTCAGGATACAAATAAAACTGACTTACAGTTTGGAGTGGCTGGATGTTTTCTGTGACTGCGGGGATGCTTCAGTTCCAGGCTTTGTGCTGTGATTCTGCTTCTTTTGTAGCGGTGGTGTCCGGCACAGGGAGGTAAAAGCTTTGATCCCATGCTTGGTGTGTCTCTGTTGGTTCTCTCGGAACTGGGACTTCTGGCTCTGCATCTTGGCACAGCTCTTCGGCTCCCCTTCTCCCAGGCATTTTTAGGTTTTCCCGGGCCTGCTTTGTTTTTAACAGCATCTTTCTAATCGCCGTATATGACTGAATATGCAGCAAGACTTCTTCTGGGGCAGTTTGCACTAAATTCCCCAATTTTGCTTCGATTTTATTCCAAAATTCTATGGAAAACATGAGGCTAGTATCTTTTAGGTACTCTCGGCTAATGCAAAATTCCAAAAATTCTTTTAGTGCCTGTTTTTCAATGTCCGTTTTTGTAGCCTTTGCTAACTTTTCAAACTTTTCTAGCAATAAGCTCATTTTAGAGGGCTGGGAATTCCCCATTTTTTCTGTAACTCACCGGTGAAGATCGTGGTTCGTCTCGGTCCACGCTTTTTCCTTTATTATTTTTTTTTTCCAGTGGCTCTTCACACGGCCACTAAAACTCCTGAAGTTTCAGAAAACGGAAGCTCTGCAGGCTTCTCGCAAGGCTCCCATAAAACTGAGGCCAGACGGTCGCTCTCAGGGGCTGCCTAAGCTTCTAATCTGGTCTGCACATGGTTTTCTTCTCCCCAAAATCACACGTTCGGGGTTACCATTTGTAGTAGACCAGGACTAGATGGGATCGCACACACCAACATGATGTCCAGGCAAATCCAAGGTTTATTCAAAATACAGGTGTATATAACCTTAACTGACCCCGCCTTCATTTACAATATCTGACTCCAATTGGCTGAGGCTGGAAACATTACCTTTTAGGGTTAAAGTGAAACTCTGTAGGTGGACCATTCTGTCTCACCTGAGTCTGGGGGGCCGTAGCATTTATAAATCATCAAAACTGGATTTTGAAAAACAAGACTTCCAGAGCTATATCTGAACAAAATCTGGTGACTCCATATAGTAGCTGGACAGACTGGGCATCCTCTTACAATACATCTAGTAAAAGCCATGTGAAGAGACAGATACTGGGTTGTACAAAATCACTGCACTATATAAGTAAATGAGTATTGCTTGAGGAACTTCAGAGAAGTATCTATACATTTAGATTTCCCCAGTAGACAAAATTTCTTAGTTTCTGATAATTGTTTTGGCCAATTCAAACAGTCAGAAGACTTCTTTCAGACAGTTTTTGACTTCACACCAGAACACTTGAAGGTGGTCTGGTTTGGCTTTCTCTCAGCAGAAGTGTCATATGCATTCAGAGTGCTCATAAATAAACCTTCATGAAGCAAAGCAATACAGTCCCACCTCTTAACACATACACGCACACTCACACATAACATACACGTGTTTTCCACAATATTGGGCAAAATCCAATTTATTTTGTAGTTTTTCCAAATAACATTTTGAAAACATTTTCACAGAAGATGAGAAACAAGTCCATAATATAGCCTTTGGATTCACTGCATCTCTATTTTCAGAATCATGTGGAACCATTCAAGTCTCACACAAGTATTAAAACCTTCCTATGTTGAAGCTTCCCAATCTCTCATAATTTTGTAACCCTTTGGTAATTAAAAAAGTCTTTTAGTCCAGAGAGAATTAATGCAAATATTTCAATGATTTTCACAAGATTTTAGTACCTGAATTTTGTTAACAGATGGAGAGGGAAACTCATGGCTGCACAAGCTTGGAATGAATATAAGCAAGTGGTCATTTCTGAAGTCCCTGATTGGATGGAGTGAAAACAGAACTCAAGAAATTGGTATATTTACATAGTAAATATTATTCTTGCTTTCTGGAAAATGTAATACATTAAAAAAATTAGGAGGGTTCTTTTTTTATGTATGTGAGCTCTAATTGAATGCAGTTGCTAGCTTGGATATAGACAAGTCACTATTCTAAGTATCTAAGTAATTAGATCAGTCTTTTTTAGCGTTATAACACTTGTTAGTTCATTATGACACTTTCTTGAGGATTATGATACTTAAAGTAATTTTCCAATGGCATATCAGCTACTTTGTTAAGCCAGTGAGATCAGGGTGGGGAGAGGAAGAAAAAGAAAGTGATTTTTTGTTCTTAGTTAACAAAAAGAAAGATTAGGAAAACTGTTAAAATTCTCTGTTATAGACTGGGTGTATCAAATAACTTGTAAGTGGCAATTTTATAAGGGTTTAAAGTGTCCTCTTAGTTGTAATAAAATGTAGTTTTCCTAAGATGAAACATATTTCTACATGACTTTATTAACCTAAATTTTAATTTTTAATTTAAATTATGTAAATATATGTAAGTAATTAATATCAGAGTAGTCAGGGGCAAGTGATTGTCAGACTATATAACTAGGTGTAATGGTGTCCAGAGATCAAAGATGACAGCCCAGAGTTGTTATAATGCTCCTTCCAAAATCCTATTTTATTTGTTATTAGGAAAAGAGAATATTCTTGATGCCTCTAATAAAAATTTTAAAATATGACTCTGAAGCTGCTGTGCATTTCTTTTTTTTATTGTGCAATAGGTCATTTTATCACACCTGGAGTTTGTTCTGATTCTGATCACAAAGCAACTGAGCTGGAGAAATGTACAACCAAAGAGCTGCCATATATTCCCTACAATTTAGCCACAATGCACATCATCAAGGTAAAAATATCTGCACAAAAAGTAACCTCTTCCTTCCAAAAAAGCTCCACCATGACTGAGCAGTTTACAATACAATCAAAATTGCCAATTGAATTGTGTCTTTTTTCCTAGGATAAACTAAATGAATTATGATAATCATTGTCATCATATAAATTCAATTCACACAATCCTATTTATTAGTGGGTTGCTTTTCTCATAACATTTGGAAGCCTGTGTTAAAATTTTTAATATCGATATAAAAATGCAAATATTAAAATGGATTTGCCATCATCACTTAGATGAGATTTTGAGTTGCTTAAATGCCTTTTCCAGGTAGGTGTCTAAAGATAAAATCCTTCCTTGTAACTGTGTTTGGAGGAAACCCTTGCTTTCTTATATATTTCTCATACTTCTTGATTGCTAGAAGTGGCATTTGACCTGCAGTCTGAGGTTTTTTGCTATTGTCACATTTTTGGTACCAGAAATTAGCCTAATTCTGAATTATCTTCTTAGCCATTGTGTATATCATCTATCTATCTATCTATCTATCTATCTATCTATCTATCTATCTATC